>JAPDSC010116851.1:0-22703 GCA_026290005.1 Latrodectus geometricus | reverse complement strand
TATATATATATATATTGCTTTAGATTGTATGATGAACGAAAATTGATATTTTCCTTCTTCTTCATCTGACGAAAGAGTGGAACATTCACATTGACACTGCACTTTCACATTTAAATTTAAGAAAAATTCTATATATATATATTTACAATTGAAGAAAAAAATCTTTAAAGGTTAAAGAACATTTCAATTACTACAATGGTAATTTAATTTATTTACGCTTTGTTCTGCTTACATTTTTTTAAAGAATACATTTTATGTAAGTGTCAAAGAATTTGTGTCTATAACAAAACATTCTTGTACATATTTCCTACATATTATACTTCTATTATTTTATTATATTGTGTAAAACTGCTATTTGACTTCCTTTTTTAAAAAATAAAATTTTTTCTGGTTCAGAACTAAAATTTCAAACGTAAAATTAAGCAATGGAGGCATACACTTTCTAAAGCATACTTATTACAAATTAAAATTTGAAATTTCTTTTATAGGCTGTGGTCTATGGAAGATAAAAATTACTAAAAGAATTAAGTTTTAAATTGCAATCAATGATCATTTTTAATCACTGTTTCTGATTTCAAACTAATCAAAATTGTCTGTAAATTTTTTATGCGTGATTTTAATTTACTTATATTTGTTTTGACTTATTTATTTTTGTATTAAGTTTTAAAAGGAAGTGAGTAAAATTTCAAATCTAAACTATGTTTGATAAAAAATAAAATGTGATAAAAAAAATTAAATTTTTCAAATAAGAAAAAAAAATGCTTTTTTTTTGTCATGTACAATTTTTATTCCCTTATATTAAATGAACATTCATAAAAAATTTTTATAGAAAAAAGGTTCGAAGAATTTTGTAAAGCTTTATTTCTTTCTGAAAATTTAAGTAATACATTATTAATTTAGATTTCTTTTATTGAAATTAGTCATATGGTTGATATTTTGCTTAATATTTGTTCCTGTATCTCTCTGATCAAAGACCAACTCAACACACAACAAGTGTTTTTAACCTAAATATTCAGTAAATTGTATAACAATTAAGTGGTATATATGTACTGAAGAGCATATATTTAAGTTCACAATGATCATACTATATTCTATATTACAAAATAGAATCAAGACGTGAACGTTTCAATTGGAATTGCGTAGAATAAACACACAGCCTAATGTCTTTAGGTTATTGTAAGGCATTTCTGTGTTTACCAAATCAGTTATCCTCCTAGAGATGTTTTCACAAATAGTGAGACGCATTTATGTGTCGCAAGAGAGAGAAAATTCACTCGCGTTCATTTTAAAAAACGTAGATGGAGAAGATAGAAGTGCAACAGTTATCTTTTTTTTGTTCAATAGTGGCTATTGTCGAAACTGAGACTCATCGCTGATGTCTAATCAGCCTTACTGAGCCCAAGGAATGAACGTTGTAACAACCAGAGTACTCGATATGAGTTAACATTAAACAATAATTTTCTTTCTACAAAAAGATAAAAGTTTCCGTTCATTTTTTCACGTATTTATGTATGTATATATCCAGATAAATAAAAGAATCGACCCTTCCTTCCACATATTTGCATTGACTTGTATTTTATATAAACGTTTATCCAATGAAATTAATTTTTTTTCCACAAATATATTATGTTTGTATACTTAAGTTCATATTTATTAAAAATACAACTTAATTCTTGTTTTTTCAATTACCTATGATTTGAAACAAAGTCAGTTTAATTGCTATACTTAAATTAGTATTTTATTGCCAAAAGTTTATTTAACTTTCTTGAAAATTAAATAATTCATATTTATTAAAAGCTGAACTTTTTTCTTCTTTCCTTAATATAATTTTGATTTAAGAAAATTGGACGAAAATTCTTCTCTAAGGAAAATTATTCAACCTTCCTTTTCTTCAACATTCTTGAAATAAAAAATAATTTTAATTCATTTATAGTTAACCATAATCTATAAAATTACAAAAAATAACCATTATTTATTACTTTTGAATCTTAAATATGCATATTAAATATACAATTGAATTAATGCATAGTTTAAGTTTAATTTTCAAAAATTTCTTTTTTATTCTTTTCATGCAAGATATTTTTATTTCAAAACTTCTGTTGCTAATTTTTAACTGTGCATTTCAAAATATCAGATAATATTTTGTTTAAGAAAAAAGTTAGTTACTTGTTTCAAAATGGAAGTTGTATTTTTCTATACTTGAATAAAAGATGCTTTTATGTTAATATATGCAATAATTTTTGAAAATAGAATTTATTGAATAAATACAGGTCTTTTAAGTTTCATTCTCTTTAAATGAAACAGTTTTCAAGCGATACTAAAAGAAACTATTTTTAAATAAATATTAATACACATATTTATAATAATTGAAAATGTTATTAAGTAACGTTACATATTTTTTTCAAATAAATTGTTTGAAGTAAAATTAAAAATATTTATTTATTATTGTGTCTTCAATAATAATCTGTTTAAAAGAAAAATTGATGTATTTAATAATAAAACTATTTTTTTTGATGCTCATAAGATCATGATTAAAAAGAAATGGCAAATTCTTTTCAAATTATATATATATATTTTTTTATCAAATTTTAGATGAAAATTGACTATATGAATTTATTATTACAAATTAAAGTTATTATTTGAGAAAATATGATTTTAAAAGTCTTACTTTCTATTAAGCAATTATATATTAAGCTCTAGCAGAATTTTTCTAGTGTATAAGGTCGTTCATCTGAATGCAACTCGTATAAAATTCTGGACTGAAGAGAAGCTGCCCTAAAGAGATTGTCCTCTTTGACTTAGACCCTTTTCTGTCTCTCACGTTCAAGGACAAGCCAGGCTTGTAAAATACTACAGCAAACTCTTTAGTTATGGTCCTCAAAACAATACCTCAAAATAATAAGGTATTTGGGAAAACCTCTTGAGACTCAAGAAAAATGGATTTTTTCAGACAGGCATCATCTCAAAATGCTTTTTTTTAAAAAAAATGTTGAAAATTTTTTCTTCATCCCTGCAGGAATTCAGAGGATTTTTCCCGGATTCATTTTTACTTCAACCTTTCTTCCATGAAAAGGGTATTGTTCCGGAACATCTTAGACAATTAGCCTTGGAGGTCATAAATTATATCCCTAGAAGTGGCATCAAATTATACACTGATAGCTGTAAAACTGACAATCTTGCAAGTAGCAGAATTTATGTTGGACCATCTCCAAAAAATTTTAATTTAAATCAACGTAACCGAGACTACTGTTCCGTTTTTTAGAAGTTAATTATTAATAGTGGATGCAGGACTTCATTCTGAAGGAAAGTCATTATGAAAAGTTCTAGATTTTAACTGATAGCCGGAATTCAATGGAACATTTTAATAACTGAATTCATATTGGTGATGACACAGATGTATCTGTCCTTCACAAGTATCTTATTACAACACGATATTCATTTCTAGTGGATCCCATCTCATGTGGACCTCTTTAAAAATAAGAAGGCAGACTATTTGGCTAAGGAAGGATGCAGACTACCAGCTCCGACATCTGATGAACTCATCTACCAAGAACTTTTTTCTTTTCGAAATACCTAAACAAGAGGAATTGGCTGGTGCCCTGGAATCATTATTGATATCTTCCATTAAATAGAAAAACAAAGATTTGCCTTTCACACTTTTTCTTGCCAAACATCTCATTCTGACATATGCCACGCCAGACCTTCCAGAAAATGTCAAAGTTGCATATATGCATCTACCCGTAAGGCCATATGTTCCTAATCCCTTATGTTGTTTCCAGTACCAACACTTTGGACATTCTAAAAGCTCTTGCAGGACCAAACCTATTTGCGCTCGTTTCGCAGTAGTAAGCCATGAGAGTATAGAAAGTGTACTGCAAAGGAGGAGTGTGTCAAAGATGACCACCCCTCCTACTCTCGAAATTGTCCAATATGGGTTCTGGAAAAGGAGATCACTACTCTGAAGATAACAAACAAAATTTCGTACCCTGAGGCTAGATGTATTGTCACATCTCGTACGCCAAAGTCTAGAGTAAGCTATGCAGCCGTGGCTAAAAAAGTCACCAGATCCATTAGAACTCAAAAAGACTCCGACACAACTCCCCTTGTTAGATTACCCATTACATAAAAAGAAGCCAAAATCTAAAATATCTGCAATTTCTAAAAAAGCTCCTACATACAAATCCAAATCTGCCAAGGCTTGCAAATTAAAATCTACAAAAGAGGGCTCTACTAGGCCTTCAATATCCACCCGCAAAGCCTTATCCCTGGAAGCTTATGAGGTATCTCTACATCCCTCAGATGCTGATATGTCGTTCGAGGAATGGATAGATGACATGCCTTCCAGCTCCAGGAGAGGAGCTTCTAGAAGTAAACAATAACTTTCTCTGTTTCTTGGAACTGCCATGGTTTGAGTTCACATCTTGGTTACATTAAGTCTATTATATCAGCTTATAAACCCGCATGAATAGCACTTCTGGAAACTTTCCTGAAATCTACTAATAGTGCTTCCATGTGTTTATTTAATTTTTTTAGGAAAGACTGTGGTGACGATGGTACAGTGTTTGGAGGAGTATGCATACTTACATCCAATGATTTTCTCAGTACTGTTCAAACGTTAAATACTACTCTATAGGCTGTAGCTATGAGAATCCACACAACTTGCTTGATTACTGTCTGTAGTTTATATTTGCCATCACATGATATCATCCACCAAGAGGAACTTGATGATTTGGTTGATCAGCTGCCTAGACCATATTTGTTACTCTGAGACCTTAACGGCCATAATACTTTAAAGGGAAATGATGATACTGATTCTCGTGGTCACCAGATAGAGCAGTTTATTTCTGATAACTGTTTCTGTCTACTTAATGCCAACAAGAAGACATACTTGCACGTACCCTCAAGAACATTTCGTTCTCTTGATCTTGCCATTTGTTTTCCTTAACTTCTGCCATTGTTTAATTTAACAGTGGGGAATGATTGCATAAAATCCATCATTTCCTTCTCGTTATCTCCCACACTGGAGGTAGTAGTGTACGACAACGTCTAGATAACTACGTGTACAGTCGTTCAAATTGAATTCTATTTACACAATTGGTAGTTATTTATAACGAAATGGTATTGAACGAGAGTATTAATGAAACATTTTACTCTGAAACAATTATCAGTGCAGCTGATTCTGAAATTCCAAAATGTTCCTTTATACCACACAAGCGTTGTAAGCCATGGTGGAATAATGAGTGCCAAAATACTTACAAGAAACAGAGGAAGTTGTGGGGGTTGTTTTGCAGGTATCCCACAGCTGAGAATCCAATTGCATTTAAGAGAGCAAAAGCATTAGCTCACAGAACTCGTCGACGGATTCAGAAGGAATCCTGGTCTCGCTTTGATTCTTCAATAACATCTTCCAGATCCAATAAGTAATGGAGAAAGTGAAAGCAGCCAATGTAGTATTTATACAGAATTCGCAATTCTTGTATTGGAAAATGAAGCTGCTCTACACTTTTCTCCTATGGACTTTACCAACGTCTTTGGTGAAACATTTGCTAGTGTCTCAAGTTCCGACTCTTATAGTCCTTCATTTTTAAGGACAAAGAGTCGAGCTGAGTGAACATCAATCCATTTCAACTATAGACAAGCTTTTTCTTACAACTGCGAGTTTCCGATGTTGAAATTGAAGCGAGCATTGCAGAATGCTGAAAATATGATCCCAGGACCTGACAGATTCAACTGCCAAATGCTTCGACATTTAAGTCCAGATTCCCTGTTGAACGTATTACAGTTGTTCAATAGGGTCTGGACTGAAAATGAATTTTTATCTCTTTAGAGCTAAGCAATAGTGATTTTGGATCTTAAACCTGGTAAGGATCCTTCGAATCCTTCATATTATCGAACAATTGCTCTGACGAGTTACCTTTGTAAGACTCTCGAACGAAAGGTCAATGTCAGTTTCTAGTATATCTTAAAAGAAAATAAATGTATACATGTCAAACAGAGTGACTTCCGTAAAGGGAGATCCACTCTTTAAAACATTACATATTTGGAAATCCAACTCCGTAATGCATTTGTGTGGAGGAATCACCTGGTTTAATCTTCATCGACCTCGAGAAGGCATACGACCGTTCATGGCAATATGGAATTCTCCGTACATTATGCGATTTTGGCTTTCGAGTAATCTTCCGATATTACAACAGAATTTCTTACTCTCCCGTGTTTTTAAAGTTCGTATTGGTCACCTTTTGTCCAATACTTTTATTCAATCGAAGGTGCACCCCAAAGCTCAATTTTATGTGTAACAATTTTTAATTTATACAACACAGTAACATGCTTCATCTCCTATCATCTTCAGTTCATGGCACAATGTATGTAGATGGCATACAAATATCTTGCCAAGGTTCAAACATGCGTCTAATTGAGAGACAATTACAAACATCTGTTAATAAAACTGCTGCATGGTGTGCAGAGAATGGCTTCACTTTATCTCTTAGTAAGAGCTGTTGTGTCCATTTCTGCAAGAAGACCAGCATTCACAATGATCCTGTTATCAAACTGAAAAACACTCCAATACCTGTAGTCAACGAGATTAAATTTCTTGGTGGGGTATTTGACCTAAAATTGACTTTTCTTGCGCATGCTTTGCATCTGAGGAAGAAGTGTGAGCGATCGCTTAATATCCTCAAGTTATTATCAATTACATCTTGGGGTGCTGACCGTTTGTCACTGATTCGTGTCTATAAATCAAACATTTTATCTCGCACTTACTACGGATGAGTTTTCAAAGGATCTGCAAGGTCTGTTTTATGCAGATTAGATGCTGTGCATCACTCTGCTTTGAGAATTTGTTCAGGTGCTTTCCGCATATCACCCGTTCAGAGTCTTTATGCCATTTGTCAACAATTGTCTTTAGACTTGAGACGAATGCAGCTGTCTCTCAATTACTACGCTAAGGTCATGTCTGACCGACAACATCTTATACGTTCCTTGGCCATTTCTCCTGCATTAAAGTGATTATATGTGTCTCGACCGTACAACACCCAACCTTTTTTCACTCGAACTAAAGCTCATCTCCTTTTGACAGACCTATTTGATTTTATTAAAACGTACTTACATTCACATCCACCATGGTATGATCCACAGGTTATTATTATTAACCCATTTGCTCAATTTAGAAAATCGGACACAACCTCAACAATTTTTGAACAGCTGCATCTATCTCATTGCTCTTGGTATTTATCATACAAACCTGTATTCACAGACGTACCTAAAAAAGCAAGACATGTTTGCTGTGGCATATTTTATGCGAATACCAGTTATGGTTACAGCCTCCATACGTCCTGCCCCATCTTTATTGCTGAAGCTAAGGGCAATTCATGAAGCACTTCAGCTCGTGAATACAGAAATATTTTATAAAGTCTGCGTGTATACTGACAGTTTGAGTGTTTTAGAGGCATTGAAAAACTCTAATAATTGTCATCCTGTTGTGTCCAAGATTTTCGGAACATTGGATTCCCTTGCTGGCAAGGGATATGAAAGCATTTTCTGTTGGATCCCAGGTCATGTAGATCTAGAGGAAAAGGAAAAGGCAGATGCAGCTTCTTAAGCTGCATCGTCTTTACTCCCTTCATCTGTCCCACTTTTTGACGTGAGAAGGGTTGTAAAAAGATTTGTTAACTCTCTCTAGCAGGAGTTATTGGGTATGCAGGTCTCAAACAAATTGCGTGCCATCTTCTCATACCTCATTCTATCATCAATTTTACCGTTACGAAGAGCAGATATTAGATTGACTCACCTTCGTATCGGACACACACGTTTCACATACAGACATTTGTTTTTAAGTGAATTAAATCCATGGTGTTAAACGTGTGATGAACCATATACTGTAACTCACATTTTAATTTCATGTCCTGGTTTTAGCCTTTAACCCTTTTTGAAACTGATATTTTAAGTATGCATGATTTGGTGGGGGATTCACGCCATAGAAATGTTTTTGACTTTTTGAAGGCAATTGGTTTTTATTCATTTTATTTAAAGTTTATTATTCGCATTTTATATATTAGTTTAATTAAAATTTATACATATATTTTTGTGTTTTAACCTTTTTAAAGTTGAGCTTGGGTCTTGCATCTCTAAAATTTAGTTTTGGGCGCAGCTTGTCTTTTTTGGACCTTGCTCTATAAAACTCAATCAAACAAACATCTCGCGCCTTGCCAGTGGCAACTTAAAGTAGCTTACTTATTTTCAAAATCCAATCCTCTTTTCTCAAAGTGCCACCAACATCAGGTTTCGGGTAATCATATTTTAAGTTGTTTAGGCTTTCTTTAGAAGAAAATTTTCTCTTTTTCCCGCCTCGTTTCTGACTTTTTACTCGTCAAAATATCTATGAATCTGGTCTGGCTGTCTCATGTAAGTAACAACCATAATACTTTTTTTACACGAGAATTTGTGTTTTTCTCTCTCAGCTTTAGATATGAATACCTTTTCAGTGTTAATAGCTAGTAATTGAGTTAATAACAGTTAATAAATAACACATAATAACAGTTAATATTAGATAATAACTAGTAATAGCTAAAATTGAATACTTCCCTTTTTCCTATAACACTCCCGAGTGACAAATTCCTGTTCTCTACAAGCCATTAAAGTAAAATTATACTTGTTTGTATTTGTAATTAGAAAAATTTGAAGATTCCAGATGCTTCATTCAGAAGAGAAACCATATCTTTCTTTCAATGCTGCTTCTGACTTGGAGCTATGGGAAACTAGTAAATATTCTACAAGGTGAACAAGAAATTTCTTGCTGTTTTTGAGTTGACATGAATGAATAAGCATGCAAATTTGTGTATGACGTGGTTGAGACACCGGACAGTAGAGAGTAGGAATATCAGTCATTATAAAAGCAGGTCCACAGCACACATTTATCAATCGTTTTTCAAAAAGAGCAAAGAGAAATGGTCGCGTCGAATTAACTCGTTCGGTGTTGTTTGATATGTGACTTCAAAATAGGCTTATCAGCTGCTGCATCAAGTCACCGAATATGTTAAGTGCTTAGGGATAGTGCTGGGAATGAACGTATGGCAAGGCATTGGTTTCACAAATTCTGATGTAGAGATTTATTCCTCTGTGATGAAGCTTCTAGTGGATGGCCACAGATCTTGAATGATGAAGCCCTGCAGGTGGTCATTGAGGCATATAGTTGTCAAGCATGTGATGTACTTTACAGACAGTTTAACGTTTCTTGTGAAACGTTTCTTGTAGACTTGATTTATACACCTGATAAAAACGTTTGCTCTGAACAAGTGTGTTCCTTCCTCGCTGTTGGGAAGTTCATTAGCAACAACGATAGTCAGCCTGTTTTTCGTAGCTTTCTTGCCACAGTAGTTTATCCATATTCTATGCACCCAACCAAGAATATACTTTGTATTTGGTAGACTAGTCGTCAAGTGATTCACTATAAGGTGCTACCAATGGACAAAACGGTCACTGAGGACCTGTATTAGCAGCAATTGGAACATGTGCAACAGGCATTGCAACAAAATGAACTAGAACTGATTAATCGCAAGGATTTACTTTTCTTGGCCGTTAATGTGAGGCTGCTTGTCACACGGCTGGCAAGGAATATCATACAGCAACTTGGCTCTCGGAGTCTCTCCTTACTCACCTGATATTGCACCATCAGATTACCTCCTTTTCTATTTATTGGACAATCATTTTCATAGAAAAGTTTTCACCAAGCAAATTTCGTCGAGCACTTTGCAAAACCCCAGAGTTTTGCTGCAAGGAAACTCCATAACTGAAGATACGTTGGAAGAAGGTGCTTGATGCCGATAGTAATTACTTCGAGAATTAATAGGTAGCCATATTCTTTTGGGTCATAATAAATGGCAAGAAATTTCTTCTTTACCTGGTTATTGAAATTGCTATAAAAATGTTCTTTCTAGTAGCCCATTCACTGGATTTTAATCTCATTTAAGCTTCCTGGACTATATCAGAGACTGCCTAACTAAGACTTGCTGAGCTGTTAAGTATTTGTCGGATCTAATGTCCTTCCAGTTATAGTGTAATATTGTAGAGAGTGCTATCTCAAATATGAATCTAATTATTCGATTTGGTTCAAGATTAAAAGGCTTATAATTATGAGATTTAATTCACTAACCAGCTCTGGATTTCACAACTCCAATGACATTTTATTTGTAAGACTATTTTGTCATGCCATTCACAAAAATGTGCATATGATTTACGGTATTTTGTAATATTAAAAACAGAGTTGTTATAATTTTATTAATTTTTCAATTTACTGAAATAAACGAATTGTTTCTCTTTAAAATAAAAAAAAAACTACTACCACCACTTATCTATTTATTTCAATTTTATCATAGGAGAAAATGTAGTTTGTACTTTAGGAATCTTATCTCATATTTTCAATTTATTAATGTTAACTTTTTAAGAAATTTATGTACTTATCTCTCTGTTTGATAAATTAAATTATCTTCGTTCTTACATTTTTATCTGCTTCTTTATGTTTATTAAAAATACGCTTTAAATTTTATGAAACAGGTTCTTTTTCAAGTCGCCAAATCACGCCAATATATTTCCGGATTAATTTTACAATATGGAAACTTGTTTCCATTTATTTATTGCACAATCTGTTTTAAGAAACAATCATTTGTGCTACTACAAAGCTCTTTCTGAAAAAGAATTGGAGGTAATTGTTACAGATTTTCAAAAAAGTGAATATACTCGTAGCACAGCATAAATACTGGATAGAAAATGCGATCATTTAATCTTTTCAAATTTCCAACAATATATTTTGAATGGCAATATATTCTTTGTAAATTTTATGTATACAAGACTATTTAATGTGTTTTAAGGTCGGTATTCGACTTATTATTTTGTGGCAGGACATTTATGCTTTTCCCAATCAAGCTAAAGTGGATTTACTGTTAAATAATCAGTTCAAGAATGAGCTCTACTTCTCAAGTATTTTTAAGGTTTTACTACATAATTTATAACCAAACTTAAGCCATGAATAAATAACTTTAATTTCTTGAATGATAAATATAAATTCTTTTTCTTATTTTGTTTTATTTTTTTATTTTTCATTATTTAAGTAAAATAATCGTTATAACACGGGATTTGTATAGATGAAAGTAAGGAATCGGACTGCAAGCATAAACTAAGAAAATTCAACATTCATGTAAAACAATAAGAAAAAAAATATGAATATCTATTCATACCTGCATGAACCTCGGTGGCATAATGATAGCACTTCGTGGTTTCAAGGGACAGATCCGAAGTTTGATCCTTGAGCTTGACGAGGTCGACTCAACCTTTCAGCTCTTCAGTGGATCGATAAATTTGACAATTAAGCATGGTTGGGAATTAAACGGTCGAGGTTTCGTGTTAGAAGAATCCTTTAATAGGGACGTATGTTACAATCCTATTATCCAGTAGAAATGATATACAAGTTGCGACAAAAAATGGGATGCACCCTTTTTATAATCATGTATTTGTTTCACTTGAAAGTTTCTGGTAAAAATGACTTTGACAGAGAGTAGACCATGAAGTCTGGGAACAAGTATTTGCAAACTGTAGTACTGAATGAAAGACCGTGGGGGCCTGGTTGGTTAGGGCGTCATTCTCGTTAATTTCGTAAAGGTGGTGAGTTCGAATCCCAACTTAGCCGAAGATCCGTCGTGCTTACTAATGGCTACTGTGGCACGTAAAATGTGTCGTGTCGCAATATCCTCCATGTTCCCATTACAAAATTAATACCTCTGGGGGTGGTTGGAGCCAGGCTTTGGGTCATTACTGGTTTTAACCTCTAAATTGAAAGATTCAGATGTTGCTGCTATCTATGAGCCAAAAGTCTTACTTCTACCTTCGTATGAGGGTGCTCTATTCATAAAAACGGAAGACGCTCTCTCTCTAACTTCATTTGCCTAGTCTTTGATGGGGGGGCTTGGCGTGCCAAGTGTCCTCAGAAACAACAACAACAACAACAGTACTGAATGAAGGTGAACAACGAAGAGCAAAAAAAAAAATATTATCTGAACAGGAATATTTTATTTAGAGATTCTTATCGTCTTAGACTTATTATGAAGAAATGAATTCTTTCTTTTTTTAAACATTAATTTGGTGAATTCGTCTTCAGAATTTATTATTCAGCAATTTTTTTTTTGCATGATTCCATTTTACACAGCATCCTCATCTTTCTGCATGTTATACCATGGTTTTAGAAATTCAGCGTAAGTCATATAGTTAGGTAGTTAACGACTTCCTTTTTTGATAACCTCATAAGTGTTTCCTCTTTAACTTAAATAATTTTAGAACTTTAGTAAGTCCTAAATATTTTGGTTTCAGTTTAAGTGCGGTCCGAAATGAGTTCTTTCTACAGCGACCAAATTGTTAACTCTATAAGATTGTGGTTCTTTTTAAAAATTTGCTGCCTTATAATTGTTTAGCTCAGCTCTCTTGAATTCGAAAATTAACTTAAAATTTGATCTCCCCCTTTAAAAAAAATTACCAAGACCTCCAACATTTATTTTCGAAATATGTGGTATCTACACTCAGTTGATAAGTGTAATTAATTGTCTGCCACAATTCGCTACTAAATTTATATTACTGAGCTGAATTTTTTAAAGATAACTTTGTAAAAATTGATATGAAAATCCGTTCGATCCATTTTATGAATGTTTTGTTCAACTAGTTCACAGGCTCTTCGCAAGTGGTAGTTATCAAATGATGTCTTATACTTCTTTAGAGCAATTCGATAGAGGTAAAAGTTGGACTTCTATCCGAAATTATTAGGAAGCGATTTCCAAAAATGGCGTTTATATTTTCTGATTTTGAAATGACTTCAACAGATGTGATTTTGTAAGAAAAATATACTAATTTGTTAAATGTATTAAATATTGCTAAAACATGCTTTTTATCTTTGCTAAATGATCGATGCGGTACGTGTATAATTGTACACTTTCTTTATCTAACGGGTGTAGATCATTGCACTTTCCTCTTTAATAGCTCACAAGAATATTGTGGATACAGTTAGATATGATATTTTACATTTTCTGGCAATGTCCTCAACGTCATTTTTTTCAGTATATTTCATCGCAATATACCCTTTTTCAAAAGTGTATCTCAAAATTTTGATCAGCATACTTTTAGGCACAATCATTTTTTACGCAATAAAGTGTTTCGCCTAAAACTTACTTAAAAATGATTTGAAAATATAGTAAAGAATAACTAGCCAATTTTCCATTCAAATAATATTTTAATTATGAATAAAATGGTGGTTAAATATCAACTTATTAAATTTATACATAAAATAAGTTTAATTGTAAACTTTATCAAATAATAAAATTTAATTTAGAATAATTTATTGTTATATATATGTTTGGTTTACTGACTAGGTTTGCCAAACTGTTGAGTTTTACACTGCTATCAATTTGGCCCTAAATTCTGCTGTTTATTTATAATAGAATGTTATTTCTTCAGAACTTAAATTTTGTGCACTGTAAGAATAATTCAAACGCATTAAATATTTTAGGTAGTGATCCTAAGCTAAACATGTGCATTGCAGCCCATATTTAAAACATCAGGTAACTCAACAGCCTTTGACTTTACAAACATATTTAAACATTCACGCATTGTACTCTTAAGGTAGAATTTTTATAGATTGTGCACCGTAATACTATGTTGTAATCAATCAAAAAAGTCTGAAATAACCATTCCAACAGATGTACATGTAGGAAGGAGATTTACAACGTCAGTATTTCAACAATGCTCTGTCCAATGCATCTTCAATTCTATTATAGTTAGCGGCAAGCTCTACTAAAAATATATAATTTGCCACACGTGAAAGACAACTGATTTAAAACCATCCTACATTTGTTCGAAAATGCCTGGGATCGAATCAGAAACCTTTCACTCTTAACACATCTGTCGTGTAATTTAGCCGTGGTAAACTAAAGAAGGAACAATTTGAAAAATCCTATCTTTTATTATATTTTTAATATTAAATCAAAACACATGATGCTGCAATTCTACCAAACTTAAGCAGAACCGCCATTGCTCAATGTTAAACATCAATAAACTAAAACTAAATTCAGCCCCTTGGGGCCAAAGACTACAATGCCCATATCTGTTTCTCTGACCGAGGACCCTGAGGTGCGAAGAAAATAGACTTAAATATTATATTAAAACAGCGCACAAATAAAGTAAACACAAAGATTGAATTTTATGATAGACATATTTAGAATCAACGAACTGCAATTACGTCAGCTATTTACACTAATGTTTATTATTGAGGTATAATATCAAAAATTTGAAATTGAAATTCAGTCATTATATATGCATTACAAAAATATTAAATACTCCTTTCCCTTAATTACGTATTTAAATGTATTTTTCTGCTCTAAAAACTCTATGTTTGTGTGACATATAAGTTCTTTCTGGTGCCCACATATTAAAATTTCTTTCAATTCTTTTAATTTAAACTGCAAAACTTGGGGTTTCAATAATATGTAACATTAGTATTTGACTTATCAATTCATTGAACTAAAATATTATATTAACATCAAGTACAATACAAATCATGTGAGTTTAAATTTTAATTCCATCCAATTTTAACATTTCATAAAATTACAGAAGTATAGAAATATTCATGACTTTTTATAAAGGGAAAAATTTATAGAAAAAATTTCCTTTAAATTTACTTAGCAAGGTGAATTGAATAATACAAATTGAAATTCAGTAATGACAAACACATATAAAAACAGTGGAAAAAAGTTTTTTTATTTATTTTTATAAAAATATTTATATCAGTCTCATTATTTATATTCACTTAATCATTTTTAAACAAACTTCTAAATGACATCTTCAGATGCTCATTCTAATTCATCTTATAAAGCTTGAAAAGAATTGCTAATAAGTAAATGAAAAAAATAAAGGTGCCAAGAGATGAGAACATTCGCCAATATAGGAGCCACTAGAGAAAGTGGATCCTTTCTAACATAAAGAGAAATTGATTATTCAGTGTAGGTCATTAAAAGAAGGAGAACACTTCCTCGCTTAGAAGTTTAATTTCATTGTTAAAGCATCTTTCATTTGATTCTTCACGACTTATTCACGAAATGGAAGATTTCACATTCAATTGGAAGATTGAAAATTTCTTTTTAAGCGTGAATAAGAAAGGGGGCTATGTTTCCAGCCCAACATTTATTGTTGACTCCATTTACAAAACAGCATGGTTTCTAGATATATATCCTTATGGAGACGTTACCGATACTCATGTAGCTTGTTATTTAAATCGAGACGAAATTGATGGTGATAAAAAAGGTGATGTTTCCATTGATTTCACTTTTTCGTTTGTCGTGGCTGATGGCTCAGAGCTCTTGTTAAAGACATTCACTGGTGAAAAATTTCCTTTAAAGCACAGATTTGGTTGTAGTGATTTAAAAAGGCGTGATGATATTTTGAAAGATAAAAATAATTTATTGCCCAAAGGTACATTAACAGTTCAGTGTTGCATGCAGAGTTCCAGTGGTGCTGTTTCAGAATCACCGAATAAAGAAGTTCTGAAATCTCTCGCCAATTACATCTATGATGCTAGAGATTCAACGACAAATTTGCCTACCGAAATGTATCATACAGCCAATGAAATATTGACTACTGTGAAGTCAGTACTTTGTCCTTATCCTGAACAATGCATTGCTCGTACGAAAGTGAGAACAGAAAAATGATTCATCATCTGGAGGATAGAAAACTTCCCTGATTACATAAAAAATTGGAAAAAGAGTCTACCAATGGTCTCTGCTTCTAAGTCAAGTCCTTCCTTACTTCTAACATTTTATTTGGATGATGAAGTTGTTGGTGATGAGAACATTAAAATTGAAATAAGACTAAAAGAAGACACTATAACTGGAATCAACTCGGAATGTAAGATAACGATACTGAATGACAAATGCAAACGAAGTGATTATTGTTTCAGAGATCACTATTTCTTTGAGGCCCAGAAAAAGAATCAGGTATGGAAATTCCCTCCATTAATAAAAAAAAGCAAATTAGTCGAGGACAAGGCTACATACCTTAAAAATGACACATTGTCACTTCTTTTTGAAATTACTATGTCTGATGGTGAAACGTTGAACCAAATTGAGACTACATATTATTTCTCCGAAGAAAGTGTTACCAAAACTAAAAACTCGAAAAGCTGTTTGGAGGCACTGAGAAATGACTTTGGTGCTCTTATGTCTGAAGCAAAACTTACCGATGTAAGTCTACGTATTGGAAAAGACAAAATAACAGCCCATAAAGCAGTTCTCTCTGCTAGGTCTCCAGTGTTCAAAGCTATGTTCGATCGTGACATGTCAGAAAAAGAGAGCGGAATTGTGAATGTGACAGATCTGGACTTAGACACTTTGAACAGAATGCTAACATACATGTATGGAGGAATGGTGGGAGACCTCCAATGTGAAAGTGCAGCGAAGCTGTACTCTGCAGCTGACAAATATCAGTGCTTAGGACTGAAAGATGTGTGCGCCAACTTCCTGAAAGAAAATTTGTCTGTGGCAAATGTATGCGACGTTCTCATATTGGCTGATATGCATGAAGACAAAGATCTGACTGCATCTGGTCAAGAATTTATTGTATATCATCTACCTCAGACATTACATTCGGAAGAATGGAAAACTTTCATGAAAAACAAAACTCTATTGGCTTGTGAAACTTTGCATCATATAGGATTAATGTACTTAGGTGAATGATGCGATTGAAAAAATTTTGGTAATTATGTTCTTAAAAACTTTTATTAGATATTTGTAATGCAAAAGTATATATATACTGTTTTAAATCACTTTGTGTTCAACATATTAGATTAGTTGTTGAATTTAATCCGAAATTAATCAAATTTTATTATTTTTCGTTCAATTTTTTTAACGCCTTTACTTAAATGCAACATGTGGATATTCATAACTTTTTCTTTACTTTATTCATCAAAATTAAATATTAATTCAATATACAAAAGACAGTATAAACAGATATAAAAAATGCAAACCAGAAAATGTATCCATTTCTGTTAATGTATTAAACATATATTATTGTTATATAATTATTATTCATCATTTAAACAAGAATTTATGCTTGTTTTTTCTCTTAATTATATTTTATATGTATTATAACTAAAAATAAATTTCTATAAAGTGAATATATGAGGCACATACATTATCTGTAACATTGATTGTATATTAAATAAACTATAAAAATGTTTACTGAAATTAATTTATACATTATTGTTCTGCAGAGTCTAAATTAAAAATATGATTAGTATTATTTGGAATTTATATGAACATTTAAAAATGGTATAAAATATCACTGTACCATAATTTAAACAATTTCAGTAGATTTACTTGCTTTTCAAAAATATTTACTTCATAAATATTTAAAATATCATAAAATTCTTTTGTTAAAAATAACTTAATATTATAAAATTTGCTTGATAATGAATTTTTTAAAAATATTCTTGCTTTCTGTGTTGCTTTTTATTGTTTGCATCCAAACAACTGATTATAAATTGATTCACACATAAATGTTACCTTCAACAAAAAAAAAAAAATTTAAATGTATTTTGCAATTGGTTTAGGTAATATAATACTTTTTCATTTTTATATAAGTATTAAATGTTACAATGAAACTGTACCTCATAGAGAAGAAAGTCAAAAATTTAATTCAATTTTTTGTCAGTGGATTTTATTTTTAGCATATATAAAATTTTTATTAATGTGTTATTTTTACCAATGCTGCTCCTATGTGCAATTAAAAAATTAATTTATCTCTTGTATGTCAAAATGACTAATTGCATAGAAATTGAGGAAAATACAGTCATTAACAACAGGATTCAAATTATTCTGAAATTATAAGTCAAAATAAAGTTATTGTAAAACAAGAAGATTTATAGGACAACTTGGCATATTTGTACAAATCTTAATTCATTTCAAGATTCACCAAATACTGTTAATTCGGTAAACGTTAAATCAATTTTTGATTTTTGAAATGACGTAGAATTTATTGTAATCTTTTTTATACTCGAAAATAAAATTTAAAATTTAATTTCAAAAGTTCTTCATTTGGTCTCATTATTACGATATTTTTATAAAATAGTTGGAGTATTAGACATATTAACTCTTTTAATGAATAAATATATCATTAAATATTACAGTTAAAGTTTAAGATTATTCTGATAGTTTATTCATGAAATTACGGAATTTAAAATTAAAATGCAAATCGTCTAAAAATATGCTTGTTGTTTTCACACTTCGGAATAAAGAATTAAGATGTTTAATTATTATTTTTTTTATCAAAAAATGAAATGTCTTAAATGACCCAGATGTAGTTTAAATTGCTTAAACGCTTAGAAATTAATAATTGTTAAATGAAATTATGGAAGCAAGAAATACCATTGTATTTCTTTGAGAAAATATAAAAATTATTACAGAAACTATGAACTATATTTTTGTTCAAATACATTTAAATATTTTGAAAAATGTAAACACACTCACACAAATCTATTTTATTTTGTTCAAATTTATCGAACTTGACCATAAGATTTTCATTATTAATATTTGTCTATATATAATTTTATTTTAATTTAAATAATTTTACTTTTTATAAATATTTATATTAACTATGTGGCAGCGTAATAATTACTTGAATTGTTTTATACTGCTTTTGTGCTAAATTTAGGTACATAATATATTTGCAATATGAGAAAATGAATTTTAAAATTGTCAAAAAATAATTTCGAAAACATGATAATAGAGATTTAGAGCATAGAAACAAATAATTTTTTTATACTATAAAAATACTATTACATTTTGCAATATAATATTTATGACAAATTTTCGAAAAAGTGTTACGGCATGGAAACACTTTTTATGTTGTAATTATATTAAGAAAATACTGTAACAAAATTTTAAGCTAATGCTTTTTAACTAAACAAACTTTTTGTTTCAAAATATTTTTTTTTCGCTTATTGCTTGATATTTTTGGGCATAGTTGTATTAAGAAACCTAAGTAAAAATACAAATTTTATGTTTGAAAATATTTTGATATTCATTTATACAGAAACAAGTTTCTGTATCATTGAAAATATCCTCGTTAGTAAGCAAATCCCAGTAATGTATTTCGACTACTTACCAGATTCTTTTTTCGCTGAAATAAACTTCACTTCAAAAGTAAAAGACAATGGTTTCTTAACCACAATATAGCATAATAATAAATTTCATTTAATATATTATAATGAGAGTATTTGAATCCTTTTTCATACACTCTTTTTATCCAGAATTTCGTTTACTAGGCAAGAGTTACATATTTCATATTTAATTACTCATCATATTTTCCTGTATATAATCCTTGGATTATGTGTTAAAAAAAAGTTCCGCATTTTGTTGAGCATATTAAATGCCATCGCGATTTATCAGGCAAAAAAACTTTCTCTTTCAGAAAAACTTACAAGAAAGTTTTGAAAAAATATTGCTTATGTTTTATAAAATAAATAACAGGTGTGGAGCTACGACACGGTTAATTTATTTCAGCTATAATCAGCTTCGTCGAACTACGTTCAAAAATGAATTCGGTTTCTTGGAAAAATTTTACAGTTGCAATTCACTAATGTCATTTCGTTTCTTGCCTTGACCTGAGAGGTTTCGTTCTGAAAATATTCAAATTACCGCCGATTATGCGACTCTACGGATTATACACTACTGATAATGATTTCTATAATGTGATTTTTGAGGGATAAAACTGTTGAATGTGTTGTTTCTTGACATCAAGATAAACTGAAAAATATCACAAAAAGACATCTTAGTAGTTAAATTTGAAATTAGAAGTAATTAGTAAAAATATTTTATTCAATGTAACTTCATATAGGAAATACATTCACGATGAACAAAAATTAGTAAACACCTGCGAATGTAACTTAATTAACCAATGCGAAAGATGCAGTAGTTTTGCTCTCACAATTCTCATGCTTATTGAAGCACACGCATTCATGCATCCATCTTTCAATGCATTCACTCGATGAATTTTTACAAAATTTACCTTCGAATGTATGCAAACAACTTCAATAAAAATAGAACAAATAAAAAAAGCACATTTTGTCTACTACACGCAATAGTCATAAGCGTTAGAAATTTTGGCCACACTTTAGTTTTGATACTCTGGTGAGCGTTAGTTACAATATCATTACGTTTACCAGATCGAGCTCTGTGAGATTATTTTACCTTATTTGTCTGTGCAAATCGAAAGAGCTAAATAGAAATATGCACAGACAATGAAAATCAGTTTCTCGTATGATTCACAAATTGTTTTACTTCAAGCTTAAATTGCTTGAATCTTTTTATAATTCTATTAATGCATATAATTTAACTTTCGCTTGTGTTTATTGATGAATACATATTTCAAAATATCGTCCACGAATCTTCCTTTATATTAAAAAAACTCAATGTGAAATCTTAAAGATTCAGAGTTTTTAAATTAGTGCTTATTATGATAAATAAAATGGAAAAGAATTTAAATAAGTAAAGGAGAATACCTATTTTAAAATAAAATATTAGTTAATTCATAAAATAGTATACTTCTAAATGAATACCTTTTGTACTATGTTTTGCTGTGTATATTCTTTTTATTACCTTGTTTTTATATCCGTAGTATATAATCATACAAAATAGGATTTTTGCTTAATTTTCATTACACTGATTTAATGTTTAAGTTTATAGGTTGGCGTGATTCCAGAAATCTAGATCTACATGTTCCTCTGGTAAATTCTGTCATATCAACAAAGCATCACTTTAGAAGAGTTACAATGTGTTCTCAAATCTCATCAGTTTAATTGTAATGTTTTATATTATCTTAAATAATTAATATGTATTTGATACCTTTTAAAATAGTAGTTTTCATTTTATCAAATCACTATTTCCGGTTTTATTGTAAAGTATGGAGAAAATCAAAAACACTGAATTTAATAGACTGTAAACTGGTATATATTGTGTTTGTTTCTAAATTTTTAACAATTCTATTTCTAATATTGCATATTATGTAACAATTTTTTTATATGATCGAAGAAAATATTTATAGTCTTAGTTGTATTTTTGTAAGGGAATTGAATGAAATTCATTACAGGTTCCAAATTCTCTGTATCTCTGACAACAAATTCCCTTCATGAATTTGTTTATTTGAAAAAATTTTCTTCACAACAATACAAACAATATTTTTGAAAAAAAAAACAACAAAAAATTAAGAAAAAATATTACAATTTGTTTTATTTTTATAAGTATCATTGTACGATTATAATCATTAGCGTTTATTTTTTATTGTTTTGAAGATTTATTCAAAGAATAACTTTTGCATGACATAAAAATCATTTGAATATTTGTAATCTCAAGAAACAAACTGAAATTAAGAGGAGTTAATTTTTGTTTTCATTGAAATATTAAGTCCTTCTACTAGTTGTAAAATTCATACATCATTATTTTATTTTCAACTTTTAATTGGCGTAGTACCTGAATACCTCATGCATCAGCCAATCAACACTCCAAACTTTATTCCTTTTTAGGTGAAATTACTTTTCTCTTCTGTACTTAAAAATATATTTACTATCAAGAAAATAAAATTTCAAATATCTATTTAATACTTTGAAAAATAAAATACTGTTCTATTTTTTGAGAGAGAACAATATAAGTTTAAAACTTGAAAGAATCCATTAAACTATCGTTGGTTCTGTGAAAGTTTAAATACGCTTTTGTTAAGCTGTTAACAAGATAGATAATTAGATCAGATATCATATTTGCACACTTTCCTGCTACTTTCTCGTACAAAATGAAAAACTTTTCTGAATGAATTCAAAGTTAAAAGTATATACTCTCGAATATTAATATAATTTAAAAAAGGAAATGCTTTTGAATAGTAAATTATTCTATTTTATTATTGGAAAATCATTTTATAGTTATAAAAGCTAATAATTAGTGTGGAATATCGATTCGAGAAAGTAGAAAAATAATTCAGATAAAAATTAAAAGTCGCAAAAAAAGTTTTTATCAAATTTAAAAAGTACATAACATTCATTTGAAGTACAGAAAAAGAAAAACAAGTTAAATTAGCCTAAATAATAAAAAAAAGATCACAAAAAAGATTTTTATCAAATTTTAAAAGAAAAATTCAAAAAACTTATTCAATTTTCTTCATTGCAAAAAACATTTGCAAGTATGAGGCTATTTCAAATTATATGATAAATTTAAAAGAGAAAACATAAAATAAATCTGTAAAGACTAAATAATATAAGTGAAAAATGTTTTACTCATGTCCATATAGTTAGCAGGATTTCCTGCATATCTTATTTAGCGCTTATTTCTATTTCATTCTCCCTATTCTTCGGTTTTTTTCGACAGTTCAGATATTCCTTGAAGAAAAGAAAAATAAATGCTATTGTTACATTTTTATGACTTTAATTTTATAACAATTTGATTCAATTAAGTGTCAATGAATATGAATTTTATGAAATATTCAGATAATTCAGTTTGCATTAATTTACTAAATAAATTTTAATTTAGTTAGAATATAATTATATATAATTTGCATAATAAAGTTTCTCTAGTATTCTATTGTTGTAGTAGTAATTGTATTTGCAAAAATTCTCTTGGATTAACTGAATTCTC
>JAPDSC010116822.1:0-30587 GCA_026290005.1 Latrodectus geometricus | reverse complement strand
TTTTTTTCCATCCTCCCTATATCAATTTTTATTCACAGATTGAGATATGCAACTTTATTACCCACACAAGTTAATCAAATATAAATAGATAGAAAATAGTACACCGCAGACATTAAAAATACAATCACACAAATTTATATATGAATAAACAGTGCAGTAAAATTAAAGGCGTAATTCTTCATAAGGCATCTTGAATATAAACACTTCTATTGACATTTTAAGCTTACTAAAAAATTGGAAATTTCTAATACACAGAAATTTTTAGTTGTTTGCAGCTTGTATACAAGAAATGAAAAATATACTATAAAATTAGTTAAAATATACCATAAAAAAAAAAACTAATAAATTACTCTGCAGGTTAGCATGTATCATGCTCATTGACATTCATCTACCAACATAATTTTAAACCTAAATCAAAGCTATCACAAACAAGTTACTAAGTAAAGCTATTTTCTGTTTAAGGTGGTATGCATTTTGGCCTACTCCAATGAATTATCGGAGATTTTTCACGTAAGGAAGTAAAAAAAAAAGAAAAAGGCTTATTTCTCCAGGACAAAATAAAACCTAATGAAGCAGTTCATATAGTTAGCAAAATTCACATAAATAAACAATCAGACACAGTCATTAAACATGACTCCCAGATCTTTACTAAACTGCCCCACAAAACAGCGACACTTCAGTTACGAGAGCAAATAATTACTCATTTGTGCGATTCTACGAATGCTTTTAGAAAGGTGGACATTTAGGAGGTGAGTATCAAATACAATCAATGGGCTCATCTAAAATAACATTACAATAAAACACTATTTGTTTCAGAGTACTAAATTTCAAAAATACTTCCCTATATTTATATTACACATATATATAGCCCATGAATTTTTCTCTATTTTATGGATGGAAAACAAAGAAAACAATAATCACCCTCCTATATACATGTGTGTGTGTGTCACTGATGGGCCCTGAAAATAAATTTCATTTGAAAGACAAAGGTTCTCAGTCCACATGCAACATGGCTTTTTTCCAGTGTGAGTGACTTCTATGATCGCTTATTCTGCTTTACACCTATTTGGGTTAGAATACTTTCAAACCTGCGGAAAGTATAATTAATAAAGACCCAATCTTTGTAGCCAGGATCACCTTCTTTAGGAGCAGGAGCGGATGCTATAAAAGAAAAGAAAGTCACAAACAAAATTTAAAAACATTAAAAATGCATTCTCTAGCAAAGAAACACATTTTTAATACCTAAAATTAGATATTTCTAGTGACAAAGAAACATTTAAATTATATATGATTTATACACATTTATCTTTGTTGGAAATATTATACAGCTGCAATGTCTTTTTGCTTTATTTAAAGAACTATACAATTCCCGTGTAAACAAATATTTCCAGTTTTCATTTTATAATTTATTCAAATAAAAATTACAATATAGATATTTTAAATACCTACCACATGCTATTAAAGATTTTTATATATGCATATTTGCAACTTAACTTCACAACACTTTATATGTAGTTCTAAGTGTTTCCACTGACTTCCAGGTTTGAACTGAGAAATGTATGTCAATAATCATATTGAATCTTAGTTTTTGTCAGTAAATAAAAATTATGATTCCTTCTGATGTTCTGTTATTGAACAATTAAATAATTTTTAATTAGAAGTAAAACATTTCTTTATAACTTTATATATAAAACTATATTCAAAACTTATTTAAAAAGTGTAAAAATTTGCTGCACTGCTTTAATTATGTTCATAAAATACACTTTTTTATTTTTTGTTAATATGTATTTAAAAAATTTAATTAGAACTTAACTTGTTAACATTTTACAAGTTTACAATATTTGCATATTTTTTTAAGAAACTTCCTTCAAGCCATAGATCCTAAACATTAATTCTATTTTATAAAGATTACAATTTCAAAGGTGAGAACTTCTCAACAGAAAAATTCTGATTTTATAACAGTTAAACAACCATGATAATAAATTATTAACACTTTTTGGAATAAATAGAAAAATCTGGATATAAATTAGATGATAATAGCAAACTCATAAAATACAATAGCCTTTAAATTGTTAAGCACATTTTCATGTATGATAAGAAACTAAAAATTCAAAAGTAATAATTTATTTTTAATAATTAATATTTTAATAACAGTAAATTAATACTTTAAATAATAAAAAATTTATTTTATTACATTTTTGTTAAATTTTAATTTTGTAACAATAAAAATAAGTAAAAATTAATTTAAAGAATAGAGAATTAATTCAAACTTTAAGTTTTTTTATTATTATGTAAAAGTATTAAATCAATTACTCAAACCAGTAATTATAAAAAAATTTTCAACTAAAAACTTATGATTAATTTAGACCTTCAATATTCAAAACAAATTACATTTTTTAGAGAGAAAGATAAAAGGATAGAAAATTCTATTTTTAATAGGTATATGTCTAATTATAAGCAAATTTGAAATTTTGATTTATCACACACAAAGAGTACCATCATTTTGAATTGTGCTTTCTAATGGGAAAAATAATTCTATTTTTGTTCTGATATGTAAATCATAGATAATGCTCTGATACATACTTTCTTATAATTAGAAAAAGCTGAGTATTTATCATTAAAAATACAAAATAAATATTTCATTTTGAATAGCAAGGAATTAAAAAAAAAAAATTTAATAATAAAATCTGAAACTTGAAAATTTATGAGACTAAACTGAAAAGTTCATATTCATGATGTAAATCCGATTTAGAGTAGTGAATTAATAAGATTTTATAAGGAAAAATAGAATACATGAAATTTAGTTAAATATTTAATAAATATTATAAAATGTATGCCTAATATTTAAATTATATCATTTAATGCCAGCATGTGAATAGAATAGAGGATCTAATTTTACAAAATTATTTAATACAAATTATTCATAAAGCAAGCAATTAGGTTTTTATTTAATAATTTTTTATTATTTCTTATTAATTAATATATCTTTAAAAGTATTAAATTATCTTTTAAAAAATATTAAGTTTTATTGGCTTTTCTTTCAAAAAAAGACACATGTTAATTTATTACATCTTAAACTTAGAACTGCAGCTACAAAGTAATTACTAATTAATATGCTAACACATTCATTTTAAATAAAGTAAGAGTAATTCTAAAATAATTTTACTTAATTCAAATTACCTTTGAGTAAATTTAGTTAATACCAGATATCTAGTCCATAAATGTAAAACCAATTTTTTAGTTTGCTTTGCTTTATGCTTAGTTTTCTTTTATTGCTCTTTGGTCATTTAATGTATACAAGAGTTAATTCAAACAAAATTTATAATTTAAAGTGATTTAACAGACACTACAAATTTCCAAAAAAAAGATAGGAGTCAATCCTAGTAATTGTTGAACTAAACAATAGAACACTAACAATTCAGCATTAGCTCTGCTTTAATTTCCATAAATTGTAACTTTCTCTGGTCATTATGAAAGTCAAAATGTATTTTGAGCAGAAAAAAAAAAATACTTTTCTAATGATGTTGAACTTTTTCAATCATCCATTAAGGTGACATCAAGAACAAATCAGAACTCTTATAATTAATAGGACAGTATATTTATTTCTCTTTTCATTTTATAGAAATAAGATAAGAAAATAATAACTTATTTAGCTAGAAATAATTTTATATTTCAATAATAACTGATGGTAAAAGTCTAGATTAATTAAAAAAATTGAGAAATACTGCTAAAATATTAGCATAAATCATGTATAAATGTAAGAACACCTTGTATTTTAACCCTTCTTTGCATAATGGTGGAAATTTCCATCATAACCTATAATTCCCAAAAATTATATAAAAGAACAAGTTCACTTTTAGTTGATCGTGTTTGGATACCTTTTTAATGTCCATTGCATAAAAAGAAACATAGCTGTCAAAAATAAACAAGTGTCATTATCAGTCAAAACGAGCTTAAAGTTGGCTCATTCCGCTGTTTGTTATAGTTGCAATAAACGTATGATTTCGTTTATAATTTTGTTTTATTATATTAGAGTTTCTATTGCTAAAAAATTGAAAATGAGTGGAAGAAAGGTTTATAACACGCGTTTCTGTTATTTTCCTCTTTTATTTCTATTTAGTACTAAGCTAATGATCTAACTTTGGATGATGATGGAAATTTTTAGCATATTGTTTTTTGCTAAATTTATACTATAAATATATACTAAGATTTTTTTAACCATTTTTCCTTTACTTTTGAACATGAATTATATCAACTTGATCTATTTCACCAATAAAGAAAAAATCATGCAAAGAAGGGTTAACTTGTAATTAACACCTTGTAATTTAACTTGTAATTAACACCTTGTAATGGAAATCCATAGTACTAAAATTATTTCTAAATATTTCTTACGTATTTTGAGATCAACGTCGGGAAATTCATCAAAATTAGAGGTATCATCAATGCTTTTCACATCTACGAGAATTGCTGCAGGTCGTTCTCTATAAAATACACACAATTATTTTTTGATTAATAAATACACACAATTATTTTTTGATTAATAAATTAAAAAAAAAATTTAATTTCTTTCCATTAAAATTATAAGAAATTAAAACAAAAAATAGTAAGAATACTAATTAATTTTAAAATTTAACACAGTAAGCAATAAATTTAAATTCTAAATAAACCATCTATTATTTAAAGTAAATATTGAAACAGAAAAGGGCATAAACTCTATAAGTATTATCAGAACTCGCTTAATACACTATTCAAAACAATAAAAGGATATTAAGTTTGTGGAATGATTTTGCACCTAGAGAATTGTTTGGTTGACTGACACGTTGATAAAAGTAGTAGGTTACGAGAGAAATCTCATTTTTTTCGCAAAAAGAAATGTTTTATTAAGTATTTGGTTACAAAAGGGGGGGGGAAGACTTGTGCATATAAAAAAAAAACTAATAAAGAGATGTTTCATTAAATAAAATTCCTTTCTTAGTAAGGAGTATAATTTCCCTAGGCAGTTAGTGATCTTGAACACCTTTGATTCTATTAATAATGGGCTAGAGTATTCTTTTTCTTTCCTCCAGAAGAGCTCTTTTAGTTCTTGTAGAGTTTGTGGGGTGGTAGACATCCAGCAACTTGACTGCCTAGAATGTTCCACACATGCTCTATTAGGTTCATGTCTGGAGAGCATGTAGGCCCTTCTATTCCTAATTCCTTCCACCAGATGAATATCATTATTTTGGGAAGACTATCATTCAAGTTAGAGCCAACTGTCATTCACTATGATAAAATCACCTTCAATTGCTGCAACACAAGGGATTGAAATAGGTTTGAGGATCTCATTCTTATACTAACGACCAGTTAAAAGTCCATTTTGAATGATATACAGATAGATGAGCCCATCCATGCATTTGCCACCATAAACCATCACTCCTTCACTAGCAAATCTCACACTTTTGTGCAGGAACATAGTTTTGTTTCTGAACTATGTTCGAGCACAAAAGTCACAAGACAGGTTCCTTCCAAATGAAAATAAATCTATTATCAAGATGAAAACAAAAATGGAGCTTATCAAAGAAAAAAAATATTGTACCATCCATTTCTCCTCCAGTTCACATGTCTTGTTGCTACATAAATGTTTACTTATAATGAAAGTTATTACATCCAATATA
Source organism: Latrodectus geometricus (assembly GCA_026290005.1). Taxonomy (NCBI): domain Eukaryota; kingdom Metazoa; phylum Arthropoda; class Arachnida; order Araneae; family Theridiidae; genus Latrodectus; species Latrodectus geometricus. The sequence continues at coordinate 24,933 of JAPDSC010116822.1, read as the reverse complement.
GATGAGTTAAAATTCAGTTAACGCTATTCAGTCTTGTAAGTCCAGTTCACTTTGCCATGATATTTATGGTTTAAAGAAATTATTTCTTTGTAGTGAATATGGAGATAAACAAAAAGGAATAAACATTGATTGTAAATCTCTGAATCAGAATGAAAACAATGCTACAGCAGCACTCCATGTTTATGGACGAATGAAAGATTTTAGGAAAGGACTCATGTCTGTAAATGTATTTTAAGTTATACTATAGTTTGAAAAAAACATTCTCTGAATCTTCAACAAATAAGAGAATAATATGCAAATGTGAGTCAACAATTTTGGAAGAATTATAAATACAGCATCTGAAAATAAATTAAACATTATTGTGTAGAACTATTCAAATACACAAGCTTTGGACATTTTGTAGATGCATGATTTTATGCAATATTTGAAGTTACAACATCATAAAAAACATTTTGTGCAATACCTGAAACAGAAGATTTCTCTGCATGTCTCTATATTTTGGTTCACATTTCTGTCTCTCAGCTGTCATTTTCTGCATATGAGGATTAAATAAGACCTAAACTACTATGAACATCCATGCCCAAGGTGGTATTCAAACCCATACATTGTGAAAATAACAAATAGTGTAACCAAGAGCCAGATTGCTAACCAATCAACTATCAGCTCAGCTGAATTTCTAGAAAGGATGCCAGGGAATAAATACTGGCCATAACATATCTCATAGCCAGGTGTGGCTCATTTTCATTTAGATGACATTTTGAAGAAATAAAATTGCCAAACATGGGATAATAACAATACTCCTGCCAAGCAACAGCCACCACATTTCCTTTACACCTCAGCTGAGTAAGGCACACATAAAATTTCATTTAAAGCCACTTTTTTTTTTTTAAGATGAAGTTACAGTGGTAGAAACTGCACAATCAATGGTCACAAATGAGTAATACATCTAACTCTTGAAAAATCATGCTCTCACAGGATTAATGGGAAAAAAAATTTTTATTACCACAGTATTGATGCAAAATGGAAGTCACATGGCATGATACATGAAGAATCCGATTCAATAGATTTTAGATGAATATTTCACATTTTTACCATTTGATTACCCAGAGAAATTAATAGATTTAAGCATTTGTGATTTTTGATTGTTATGCTTTTTCAAAAATATGGATTTATCAAGAATGCATTATTAATGGAGCATACTTATAAGCAATCAGTATCCTGATGTCTTCCTAATTCTTATTGATTTGTTACATATGGGAATGGATAAAGCATACTTTTAGCATATCATTATATATAAGTATAAATAAACAATGTATAAATAATATGTTATTCGTTACATTGCGTCTTTTTTTGCTTCATTACAGAATCTATAAATGGAAATTTTCACCTTTTTTGACAGAAACCTTGATTGCATGATTTGCATTGCACATACTTAAAGTTTTCTTCCAATCTATTCAGTAGAATAATTCAGAAGAGTTAAAAGACTCTGAATACCATCAGTTTAATTTTAACCACCATGTGTAAGTTTAGATTATCTAGATTAAGATTCTCCCAAATTTTAAAATATCTGGAATAACTATAAATAAAACCTTTTAATTTTTAAAATAAATGGAATGTTTAATTACAAAATACATTAAAAATTAGCTGATAGTTCAAAAGTTACTTTTGTCTCACAAACTTATTTCACATATTAATTATAATATATTTAATCATATACTATGAACAAAATATTAATTATATAAAAATTATAGCAACAACAAACATAATATACAATATTCTATGTAAAACCTTGATGTTCTAAATTTGAAAATACCTTGAAAGAACACTTGAAGGTACAGATAGGTCTACTGAATACCTGAATATTATTAATTTGGTGTAGTGTTATTTATTTTGAGTTATCAAATTTTGACACAATGATACCATTTGGATAAGTTATTAAATTTTTAATACATACAATTTAAATTTTTAAGCAAACAAATTAAGTTTTAATCATGGCCATAGTTTTTATAAAACTAAGAAAATAACTTTTACAGACGAAATACTCACCTTATATGTTCCCAATCAATTCCTTTAAAGAAAGGATGTTGCTTTATTTCTTCAACTCCCCCACCAGCTCCCATCCTTTTATCAGACTCACAACAAAACCTTTGGATTAACTCTCTGGCTTCATTTGATATAGGAACTTCAGGTGGAAAGATTAATGTTTCTCTCCAATTCATAACTTTTCTATAGGTTTCTTGAGGAGTTTCAGAACAAAATGGAGGATAGCCTTTCAAACAAATGAAAAAAATGAATTAATTACATAACAGTAATAAATGAAAAAATATATTTGTAGTAATAATTCAACAAATAACAAAAAAGAATAATTCTAAAAATTAACAAAAAATTTCCTAACTTTAGTGTTTGCTTTAGAAATCTTAAACATTTAAAAACAAATTTTAAAACTTTTGCTAAACCTCCAACAATTTTTTTTATAAATCTTAGAGAAATTATACATATGATGCTATGACTATTTTAGCATACATTAGTTTCAAAAAGCCTTTATTTACATTTAAAAATAAATATTTGAATTTCAAAAATATATACTTTTGCAACAGAAAATATGTCATTAAAAAAATTTCCCTCAGCACAAATACAAACTTTTATAAAACGAATATAAAAATTTTGATAACATCAATTTACAGAAAAATTTTCAAGTATAAAAATTAGCTACTATATGAAAAGTAGAAATGTTAGGATTTAATTAAGTGTACGTTAAATTAAAAGAATAAGATGTTAATTTTCAACTTAAATCACAATAACAATTTTTTTTTTTTTTTTAAAAAGTAAGAATATTTTTAAAACCAGCATTATTACTTTTATACTTAAAAAATTCCTTAATTTGTTGAAACAAATAATTAAAAACTTATTCCTAAGAAATTTCATAACTGTAAACTTTAGTTTTAAATTACAACAGAAGTTGAATTAATTTATCATATTCAACCAAACTTAAGTAAAATATTTCAAGAAACAATTGAAATATTTTATTCTTAAAATGCTTCGTAATTAAAAGAAAATAAATATAGGCCCAACTTTACTAAGCACTAAAAATGATTCACAATTAATTATTTAGCTTACCCATTAGCATCTCATACATAATAACACCAAGAGACCACCAATCACAAGAACTATTGTACCCTGTTTGCATAAAAACTTCAGGAGCAATATAGTCAGGAGTACCAACAGTAGAATAAGCCTAGAGGAGTAATATTATACAAATATGTAAAAAAAATGCAACAAAAAAACTTTTAATCAATAACAGAAACAATTATATTACCAGCTGCCGTCTATTTTTCTTCCAACTCTCAGCTCTTCGTTTTGAATCCATTGGGTTGCTAGCTGAATAATGCAAAAAGTAATGTTAACAAAAACTAATACTATTAAAAGTACCACAACTCTCACATTTAGTTATTTATATTTTTATCAAGTTATTATTATTTTTATCCAGTTCATTGATTGAATAACCAGTATATATAAAGTAAGTATTAAATTGACAGCTTTGTTAACACATTTTCATTTATTGCATCAAAATTTTAAACTTAATAAGAAGTATGTTCAATTATTAAAACTTAAATAAGCATTCATTAAAATGTATTGATAAAAATGATTTAACACATAATAATAACCATTTATTTATAAAATAACATTGAACATTTTTAAAATGCTGATATAATTAAACACACACAAATAAAATATTAAAAAGCAAACTAAAATGTTTGAATAACAAAAAGTTATTGCTTATTAGTGATGAATATCAACTTTAAAATAATCAGAATACTGACAAAAAGTCAGTTTTTATAGACTGTGTTAATAACAAAATGGTATAATTTAGATTTTGTATACATTTTTCCGAAGCAAAATGAAAACCTCAAGTTGATCTTCACTTCTGCAAATATAAGGGTTTGAAAAAGCAAATAAAGGGTAGGTTCCCGTAGGAATTTCTTTCCAGAAAACAATACTATCCTCAAAACTAATTGATAAATTTATTTGTTGTAACAGATTAGTGGAATATTATCAAAACTATATTGTGACAAAAGTTTAACTATTTTAATTGATAAATTAAACATACACACATGTACACGTACATACATGTGTGAATTTGTTACTTATTCAATTCTTTGCTTATTTATAATCTTGATGAAACTTCACCTTTTGAAATTAAAAAATTATCTTTTAATTCAAAGAAATAATAAGGTTCAGGTTGGTTGAGTTTTATGGCACAAGGTCCAAAAGAGGACATGCTGCACCAAAAGAAATAATAAGATTGCAATTCATAAAAATTTAACAAAATTGGAAGGGATTAAATTATGAGCAGTTTTATGAATTATGATTGTCATTCTTAAAGTAGACATACACTATTAATAAGTGCTTTCTATAATGCTATTTTGAACAATTAAAAACATTTTTGTTATGCTGAATTGGCAAGTTAATCAAATATTTTTTTAAAAAAAACATCTAAAAATTATAATGAATTAAAAAAGCAAATTACTTGTAAATTAAAACTTGTGGCCTAGTAAAAGAGAAATTTTATTGAAAACTATAAATTTTTCAAATAACTGTTTTAATATGTATAATTAAAGATAATATTTATAAAACTGCATCTATGCAATCAAATATTAACAATTTTTTGTGATTGAAATTAACCAAATTTTTTAACTAAATTATTTGGCATAGCATTGTGGTTAGCTAAACAGTAGTAAGATTTATTTCTGTAAATGACATAACTCAAATAACAATAGGGTTCTAATTGGAAAAGCTTATAAGCAATATTTTAATTTCAATTTATATATTAATAATAAATGCATAGGAAAATTTTTAAGAACTTTCAAACAGTAATTCAGTAAAAATAGATAATACAATTTATTAATTATCTTTTTTTTATTAATTCATTACAACTTGTATCAGAATCTTTGAAAAATAAAAAAGATAATTAGCTAGCAAAGTATTTTTACTGTTAAATATTAAGATTCTTGACATAAATCAGCAGGTGTTCAAACATATTAATGATCTAAAAAGAAATCATAAGACAGGTTCATAACAATCTTTCACTTTAGATAATCCTATTTTTAAGAAATTTATCCATAAGAAATTAAGTCTTATAATGATTTTTCAATCATATAGTTTTGCTATAAATGCTTTACTATTATCAAAATGGAGAAGTGCATTTCTAAAATAAACTCCTTACTTAGTCAATTAAAATTAAAAGAATATTATCAATTGAAATTACTGTGTTGTCAATTAAAGAAATAAAATTTCTCTATTAGTCATTCCATCATCCTGAACAATGGAAAATGCTTTAAGGATTAACTCATGGTAAATAAATTTCATAAAATTGAATCTTCCAACACAAATACAAAACCACAATTGGAAGCTTTTTTTTCTCCCCCCCCCCTAAGAATTTCTAATAGAAACAAAAAACAGACATTTTCACAAATGTAAGCAAACTTATTCAAATAAACTATTTTATGGATAAAAATAAAAAAACAGACAGGTAATTTTAAGATGTGAGTTAAAGTTAAAAGAAAGAAAATTAAAAAAAAAATGACAACCTAAATTTTCAGATATTTGTATTCAATTCATAACTTAAAATAACAAAATTTATTACATTCTGCAAAAATAAGGTTAAATTAATAAATAGAATTTTTATTAAAATATTTCCACAGTAAAATTAATTTTTGGCAGTTATTTTAATTTTAATTACACATTTAAAAGAGTTATGTGCATTTAAAATACCAATATATGTGTTGTTTCATAATAAAAATTAGTCCTACTCTTTTTACAAAACAAAATCAGCTGAACATTATTGTAGCAATTTTATGAATAAAAATAAAATATTAAAACCTTCTTATTAGTAAAACCTGTATGAATCTCATAGATAAATGTAAATTTAAAATGGTTATTATAAAAGCAGGGAAAAAATACACAATTAAATTTGTTCATTAAAATTATTAATTAGTTTAATGCAGATTTCATATTTATTTTCTAATTTCACTCGCATAAGATTATTTTTGAACTAAAAATATAATATAATAAAAATATGTGCATCAATATTTTTAGGGTGCAGTAATTAAAAAATTATTCCCAAAATTTATTTAATTGTAATAAGTATAGATGAATATATATAGAATAGTAAGTAGAATTTTCATTTTAAGTTATAAAACTCTTAAATAACTCAAGAAAAATTAAATTGAAAAAAATTAAATTAAGGAAATATTAATTCCAAATTTTGCTTGCATTGCATTTTGAATCTAGGTGCAACAAGATGAGCAATAGTGAAGCAAATGCTTTGGAAAGAAAACATAAATCAGATATAAACATGTTAAGAAATGTTAATTGATTAGAAAATGTGCAATTTTATTATGACTCGTGAAAAAATTGAAGCATAAGAAAATATAAGACTGATAATTTGATGTAATTAAGTTCTTTCATTTAGAGAAAAAGCCATGGAAATATGGAAATGTAATTCATTGTTAATTAACATGAAGCAATAACTTTTTTTATATTATATTATTGATGCAGTCAAACTAAAAGCCATGCATTACATTCATAAGATAATATAGGATAGCAAAATTTATTAAACAAAATAGAAAACTAATGGAATTAATAAAAATCATAAAATTAAAATGCAAATAAAACAATAATTACCATTTCTGTCAAAATACATACTAAAGTCACTGGGCTTTGCTTGAGAAAGATCTCTGTAGAATTCAGTTCTGTGAGACTTCTTTAGCCCAGTACATAAACCAAAGTCTGATAATTTTATATGACCCTGAAATGTCAAGGTATAAAGTTTACATTTAAAAGCTCTTCACAAGAGGAACTGAATATTTCTCGTCTTCACTTCATTTCAAAATCTTGACTTTAGTAAAATTAGTATTTCTTTTAGCTTTATCCAATAATCTTTTAATGATTGCCAACATATTAAAATAATTTTGAAAATTATTCTCTTATTTAACAATAGAATTTAGTTCCTTTTATTAATAATTTGGGTTCTTTTCTATGCAACACTTAACACTACTTTATTCTAATTTGCATTCTTGTTTCATACCAAACATGTCGAATTTAAAGTCTCCATAAAGTATGCCAAAAGAAATCTCAATTTATAACATTCTACTTCCTTCACTATTACATCTTTTAAAATAAAAATTTTATAGCATACAATTTGTTATTTTTAATAAGCTCTTCAATCTCTTTGATTAAAATTAATGTCTCAATAATATGATAATTACCATACATCACTCTAGTATATGATTCAATTTCTTAAAAAATAAAAAAACAGATCTTTCCTTTTTGCTTACACTAATCAAACAATGGAAACTTTGAGAACTTGTGCTAAAATATACCCATTGGGGCTTTATATAAATGTAATTTAGTAAAATGTAAATTAGGCTGTCTAAATTACATTTCATATAAATGTGATTCAGATGATTTATATAAATAAAATAACTGTTTCCAGAGTTCATTTATTTTATTATTCACATTTTAAAAATTCATTAAAAGCTGAACATTGTTTGTAAGTCACAAGTCTGGCATGCCTGTTCTGCCTTTAATAAATATGTTGACTTTATCAATATTCAAATATTTAATTGAGTTTAATTAACTGAGTTTTGATTTGAATTATTTGAGTTTTGACTTTATCAACAATTTGAAAATTTAAATTATTACAAAAATATAATTTGCAGAATTTTTTAAGAGCAGCAAAAATAATTCAGCATAATAGATGCATCATTTCTGTAAATCATAATTAAAAATAAAATTTTAAAAATATATTAAAAATAGAAAACATTATATTTTACTCAATGCATATTCATTTTAAATTTTAACATATTTATTTTAAAAAATTAAAATAAGAAATTCCACAACTATTTCCAAAGTTCGAGGATAGCAAAGCTCTTGAATCAAAATTATTAATGCATATTAACAGCATAACTCTAACATTCAAAAAACTTAACATGAATTAAAAATTATAATATTTTATGAGAAAAAATATCATAATTAGATTTTAAAACAAATTACGAAACAGCAAGACATTTTCTTACTTTGGCATCCAAAAGCAAATTATCAGGTTTTATATCTCTATGAATGAAACCAAGTTTATGAATAGAGTCAATGGCCAATGCAGTTTCTGCAATGTAGAACTGTGTACAATCCTCAGAGAGAGTGTCCTTTTTCATAAGCAAAGTCATTAAGTCACCTATAAACAATTTAAAGATTTTTCACTCATATAATTTAGAATAGCAAAATATGTTAACATTTGCACTACATAAATAATTTGAACTAATGATAATTCTAAAAATATTATTCATATAATTCATAATTTTGAAACGTCAAGCACTATTTGTGATCAAGATATAAAAGATATCTGATGAGTATAATATAATGCTCACCAACATACATAGTCAGCATAATTTATAAATGATAAAAATCAAAATGTCATGATCATCCAAGCAAAGCCTTTAGCTTGAAATTAAGTAGTAAAAAATATAAATTTATAAAAGAAAGGGATATTAGAAACAATTTTGAACTTCACTTCATATTTTAAACACTTAAAGATTTTGTAAAAACTTTCCTTTTTTATTAAATATTGGATTAAGAATATTAATATAAGAATACTTTTTGTATTATATATTCTTTTTAGAAATTCTTGATTTTAAAATTTTGCTACAATAAGAATTTATTGTTGACTAATTGTAAACCTGATAAAACAATGATTTAAAATATTAAAACTACCATAGAATCAATATTTATATTGAAAACAATTATTATTCTAATAATAGAAATAAATAATAAGAAACTATAGTTGTTCCACTAAGATAAAACAAATATACAATTTTTAGAGAAAAATATTAATGAATAGGAAAATAACGCATGATTGTGTAAAAAATGGATTTTAAAAAAAGAGAAAGAGATGAAGTAGTAGGTAGTGGAAGGTGCTTATGCACTATAGCATAGAATCTGAATTGTAGAATGACTTTTAATAACAAATTCTAAAATTCTTCTTTCATCTCTTTTCAAGAAAATCTTTTTTATTAAAAACAAAAGTTTACTGTGCAAATAGAAATGAATGTTTACCTCTAAAAGTATCTCATGTAATAGAAGTCAATAAAATTTTTTAAAAAAAATTAAAGAGTATTTACTTTAGATTATTTAATTAAAGAGTATTTACCCTACACAAACAAAAATTTAATTTTTTAATTTGAAAAAAAGTTTAATATAAACTTTTTTTTTCTAAGTTCCCAGCTCTTATCCACCTCAATAAACAGATTACCATGATTATAAAAAAAGGAGGGCTTAAGTGTATGCCTGTTAACATTGAACTGTTTCAGAGAGCCCGTTCAATAAGTATTTACTTAAACTTATTCTCTTTCTTTGCGATTAGTTGTCAAATTTAAATTTCCTTTTCTTTCAGGGTTTTTCATTATATATATTTTCTTATGCATTCTTTATGTAATATAATGGCCAAAGTAATTAAAACATTGAACTGAAAGAAAATAATTTTTGCAACATATCCTACTGTTTCCGATTTTTCTTAACTGTACATTTAACGTTAAGCTATTAATTCAATAGAAGAGAAATTAAAATATAAAGTCAAATGTAAGATATGTAGTTGTAAATAAAATTACGATATTGTTTTAAAAAAATCACAAGAGAATTTAATTTTTAAAAAGTTGGCACAGCTACAATATTCTTTACCTTACAAATATATACTTTAAATTCCTTTCCTAGGTAGCATATACAATACTGAACATACACAGTAAAAATTGCAGGCATTTATTTATGATTCTTTATTAGCAAAAGCTTTCATTCATAAAAATATGGTTAAAGCTTTAAAGAAAAAACTTGTTAAATTAATAAAACAAAACCTGATTTTTTTCCCCCAATATTAAAAAGAAATATAAAAATTATTAATTTCCAATACACTTTCAGTACATTTAAATTAAATGTTCCATTTTTGAGCAGTTTGAAATAAAAAAATGTAAGATAAAAAAATCTTTTACCTCCTGGTAAAAACTCCATGATTAAATATAAATTCATTGCGTCTTGAAAACTATAATACATTTTTACAACCCATTGGTGATCAGCTTCAACTAATACATCTCTTTCAGCTCTAACATGAGCAACCTAAGATTAAAATAATCTTAATTTAACATACACTTCTCTACAAGAAAAAATTTACACATATTTACAATAAGAATCATGAAATGGAAACAAACATTAAAAGCATTTAATAAAAAAATTATGAAACAGATATTTAAAAAGTCTAATAGAAATAGTATAAATTAATTATAAGTGATAGTAAAAATTTAAAAAAATATTTAATTCCTATCACGACCTATAGCACAATTATCTGTTAAGTTGCATTTATAACATTTGATTTAAGACAAAATAAAAAATATATAAACTTAACATGAAGTAAAATAGCTTAAAAATAGTTATCAAAAAATTTTAAAAAATGCAATACCTGGTTAAAACATGTAATTTGAACATAATGTTGCATATACTTAGGTATTGAATTCTTGAAAAGTTACATTGCTTAAATTGGGAGCATCAAAACATTTATTATATTCGTTATTCAAAACTTTTTTACACACAAAAGCAGATTCAAACAGGATTTATAGCATAAAAAGTATTATAAATCATTGCTAACATCCATACTCAAGGTAAGAATCAAACCCAAACAAGTGAGATAAAAGTTAAAGCTATTCAGCTAAGCTTGGCATTAAGAATTTAAAGCAAAACAGTCATACAATATTGCAGACCCCAAAGATAGAAGTCTGAGACAGACATTTACATAGTATCAAAAATAACAAATAATAAATATTATTTCGAAAAATTGTTAAAATCCATGGCAAAAAATAAGAATCAATTAGAAACAATATAGTGAAACATGAAATTAGTATTTTATACCCAATCTTGATTGATTTTCGTGATGATTACTGGTGCAATGTTCAATATTGGACAAATTTGCATACAATCATTAAATCTGCTTGTACAATGCTTAGAAGAAACTCTGAGACAAATGACTAGTCAAGAGGGGACGTTAAAAAGTTCAATAAAAGATTATGCAAAATGTTAGAAGGGATACAAATTTAAATAATCAACTGCATATAAAAAAGCAAACAAATTTCTGAGCAATTTAATCCTAACTATATCTGGTAAATTTTAAATTGTGCTGTTAAAAAAAACACTGAGGGTAAATCATTGAAATTAGGGTAGTTAAAATATGATGTATTCTATATGAAGAATTACACGTGTCACAAATTGGAGCACTGTGAGACAGTAAATGCTTGTGTGTAAATCAAATATGTTTAATGTAAAGATGTGCAAACCTTACATCAACTTCAAATTATCATAACTAGAAGTAAAAGAATAAAGGAGGATACATAATTTATTTGTCTGAAGTACGAAGTCCTATGCCAATAGGAGAAAATAAAATCTTACGATACTTTATGATTAATAACACTAAATTGAGAAAAACATTTCTAAGAAAATCATTTTAAACTATTCATTACAATAAAATTCAAAGACAATATGCCACACAAAAAAGATAACATAAAATGCAAAATCATAAGCAAACGTTTAGGGAGCAACTTTTAGCAAGAGAATTATTGTGAAATATACAATACTTAAATGAACAATAAGCTGATGAGGAAATAAAATACACTTTCAATTACAATTCGTACATTCACTTTAGAAATATGACAGTATATAGTTTATTTTACTGAAAACTGTTGTTAGCCTCATAGGATATAAATAAACTGCAAGATAAATGACCAAAAATTACATTTAACTGTGAGACAGAGTAAATTTCTTAGCATTTTATTAAAGAAAAATATTGAGTAAGAGATAAGAATTGAGAAAATATTAATAACTTAAAGATAAAGAACATTCTGCCACAATTGATAATGTAAATACCATAATTGTTATTTAAATTTAGAATTACAATAATTAATATAATCAAAATACTTAAGTCACTAAATTTTGTAAAAATTAAAAATATAATGAATCAGAAGCTGTATTTTAAACTTTTGATAGCTATACAGCACTACACTTCCAGATTTCCAGTCCAAACAAGTTAAGCAGTGCTATCATGCTGTCATTTCAGTATCAGTCTAAGCACTACATGGCATTTGCGTGGGAAAACAGATGTTAAAAAATTTTTTGTATAATTTTTCATGTTTTATTTTTATTTACCACTGATATCTTTATCAATTGTCTTAAATTGCTTTTTCGTTATTTCTTGATCTGCAAAATATTAAAAGAAATATGTAAATTGATGTAAAATTGTAAAAATTATAAAATTTTCAGTAAAAACACTTTTTTTTTAAAAAAATATTCAAACTATCTATAGCACTTTTGGAATGGATGAGTATTTTGATGGATAGCTGTCAAATGGTTAATAATGATATGATCAAATATTACACATTAAATGATACAAAAATTAAGAGCCATAATTTTCCATACAGAAACAAAAAAAAATTACCTGCTCCTTTTCTAACATGTCTGCTTTACGTAGAATTTTCATTGCATAAACATGTCCAGTGTCTTTTTTCTGTACCAATCTAACTTCACCAAATGCTCCTCTGCCAATTACCTTTAATGGCTCAAAATCTTCAACACCTAATCTTGATCGCTTCAAGCGCAAAAATTCAGTTTCTTTTAAAGCGTGTTGGGTTCTTTTTTCTTGTTTCTAAACAATATATATAATTAAATATTAATAACATTTATGAAAACAAATTATAAATCTGAATAAGTATAATATATAATTTTTAAATCATTTATGGAATTTTCTTTAATAAAACTCCACTAATTAGGAATTTAGAACGATTAAACAATTTTAATGAATACATTATTTTAAATAAATCTTTATTAATTCAACATATTAATTTATAAAAAAATGTTTTCCTGATTTAAACATTCTACAAATATATTGCATGAAGCAATAAAACAAATTCATATTTTTTTGATCTCATTAAATAAAACCTATCTGAATTTTTTAAGTGAGAATCTATGAGGCTACAAAATCCTTTTTCATTAACTTCAATGAATGAACTCAACAATAATTATTTAATTTTTAATGATTAACTTCTACATTCATATAAATTCACTTTTTAATTGGTAAAAGAAGCATCTATTTCTACAAATTTAGCAAGAAATAAAACTAAAACAATTATATTTCAATATATCTGTTTTTATAGTTTAAAATAAGCAGGCAATACCTGTTCCTCAGTAAGACCTTCTTCTTTCATAGTTTCTTCTAATTTTTCATGCCTATCATGAAAGTCAATAATTAGTAAATAAATATTTTGTACATAACATGAAGAAAATAACTGAATATTAAATAAAATATTAAACCTTGATTTTCTTTCAATGTGTTGTGCAATTAAATTGGAATAATAATTCTCAAGATGAACTTTCGCTTTAATAGCCTTATCCAATGTATGGCCACTAAACTGTATTTGTTCCCCTTCTGTCGCAGCCATATCCATTGACTATGCTTAGTCTGAAAAATTACAAATTTATTAAAATGTAATTTAAAGCATGAGTATAATGATAAATCAATAAATCTTCATAATAAATATTACTTGTATATAATTTATTTTTAAAAGCAATTTGAAATTAGTAAGTAATTCTAGGAAACTTAAGAAAAGTTAAGTTTTTGAAGAATAAAGGAAATTTTCTGTTGCATTGAACAGATATGGTATATAATACTTTTATGAAAATCACATTTTATCAAACTCAAATCTGTTTTAATATCATTTATATACTACATTATATACTGCACCCTTTGTATCTGTTTCAGATATGGAATAACTTTAATACATAGTGAAACATATGCACCAATAAATTTTGTCACCCATAGAAAAACATGAACTCAACTTGACTTATAAGAATATAATTTGTCTAATAATTTTTTTTTTTAACTTCTACTTTCACTCAAAAAATATTAAATATATGTTAACAATTCTTAATCAGTATTTTCAAGTCTGCAATTTAATGGTCACTAACAACATTTCTTTACATTTCATCAAATCCTGTTGTTCTAACCTATTTCCAAGAGGTTTGACGGAGTGATATCAAATCAAGAAATCCATTGATGGAAAGGAAATCAATGACAAGCTGGGGGGATCAAAGAATTATTTCTATTATCTTATCTAACTTTATTTTTAATGCTTTCTTAATATCCATCATAACAGTATTTTAAACTTGACAACACTTTCCTTTTATGTGCATGCAACTATTATTTGATATATGTTAAAAGAATTTAAACTACTTCAATATAGGTTAAATTGCGGTTTAGGTCCCCTTCTTGCCAACTCGTGAATTTGAAGTATTTTTTTGTGCATGCTCATTAATTACTCTTTTGTTTTAGCCTTTTCATTGGCCAATAATTAAGTTTCACTTTGAACTAAAGGTATAATTTTCGCCATGGCATCAGCGTTTTTGAAAATGCGCCAAGCAGGGGACCTAAAGCACATTTTCACCTCAATATATGACAAAAAAGAACTTTGTAAAACAGGTTTTTTTGTCCCAAGTTTTGTGAACTTGAATCTTTTCATAAAAGAATTTGCCTTTTTTAAGAGAACTAAATAAGCTTTTAGAAATACATATGTATATGAAAATATTTAAAACACACCACTTATTTTATTCACATACATTCATATATGAAATCACTTGTCAATATATTAAATGACAGTCAATAATTCCTCATTTTTTCATGTAACAAGTTTCCTTTTAGAGATATTTTTTCTTTTACTTAAATGTATCACAAAGATTCTTTTTTTTTTTTTTTGTAATAACCAAAGCTGCTGCTAATCAAAATTATTTACTTCATACTATTTAATATATTAGATAGCTTTAATTCAATTTATTGCCTTTGATTAAAATTGCAATCAGATTTTATTTAAAGTGATCACAAAATTTTGTAATTTCTATATCCTAATAACAACAATATGGATAGTTCTATTATTTGTCAAAAAAATTAACCTAAAATAAAATTACTGTTTCAAAATTTTTTATGAAGAATTCAAAGCTTTATTATCACAAATAGCAAAACATAAAAATTATCAGATTTTTTTAAGGGGAATGAATATAACAAGTATCAATTTTTTCAAATGAAAACTAAAACCTATTTAAAATCACAGCAAATTAAAGTCTAAAGAATTAATTCAAAATTATTACTTATGCGCCAACGAAATAACAATAGAGCTGGCCTTAGGTAAAGTATTTGGAGTTAATAACATAAAATGAAATATTGCAGTTAAAATTAATCGTACAATGGCCAACACATAAATATGCTATTACACAAATAGAATTTTACTTCCTTAAGAAAATAAAGCATTTACAATATTGAAGAATAAATATATTATTTATTAGCAACTTTATAAAAATTCTAACATTAAATAGCAAATACACAAAAACCTAACCGACTAAATACTAAACTATAATTTAAATTGAATTGAAAAATGTAAAAAAGCACAACAAAGCCAATAGTTATGAGCAAATCATTGAGATGTTTTCCAAATTTTAATAGTAATTCTTTCATAAAGTGGTGAAATCCATGACACATGCAATAAATTTAAATTAAATACTACGACACAATGAAAACAATGCGACAAGGTTAACTTCCATATAAGAAGTCTTAATTATCTAGAATATGAATATCTTTGCTCATCACGAACATCTTCATAGATAAACTTCACTTACATTTTTCTTAGCTCAAGTGGAATTTATAGCAGACAATATTTTTTAAATAAGGCATAACACTTAACCTCTCTACGTTTACTTCTAATGAAAACAATAACCATTCCTAATCCAGATAAAATGAAGCTATAATGCCATCGCAAAGAAATACGAAAACAAAACTCTGAATAAAGGTCACTGAAATGATCTAGAAACTCCATTGTTACAGAGGTCGAATATAAATATTTTTATTATATTAATATTTTAAGAATTTTTTTAAATTTACATAGAGATATGTTTCTTCTAGATTTCAAAGAAAATGAAGTTTCTATCCGAATTAGTTTCTTTAATAAATACATAATAAGTATAAACTCATTTATTACGTAGAACTAAAAATTACACTTTACGTTATGAATATCCATACAATGAAAAATATAAAATTGCTATTAGTATAACTAATCGTAACATAATCAGTGATAATAATACTATATCATTGGATCAAGTAATAATAGTATCGAAAACGTATTACAGTGTATTTTTCGAAAAGTATATTGCATACTTAAAAACATCAGTATCACTGAAAAACAAATTATTTGCCGATTTTTATGCATTCGCTTATGTACATTTCTTTAAAACCTAAAAAAAAATTACACAAACTTCAAAAAACAATGATTTGAAAATTAAGACTCAATGGCCTCTAATTCTTTTTTCTGAAAACTTCTTTCCTTTCTTAAAAAGTACTGAAAATTAAAAAAAAAAAAAAACATATTAGGTTTTATTTTTCTTTATAGTATTTGTTATGTATAATGTTAATAAATATACAGATTCTGAGGCTGGTAAGATCTTCACAAAACCTGCTCTGAAATCCTACACCCATCAAATCTACGTTAGACAATAGGAAATAAATGAAAAATGTATTGTGTCTGTAAAATATAATTAACTGCTAATTAAACGAAAATTAAAGCATTTCTTGGGACTTTATTAGATCTTCTGTTTATCTTATAAACTTAAGCTGTCACATTTTATTCTCAATGTAATATTGATATAATGTGAAATAGAAAACCATGGTGATTTATAAATCATCTTTCATCTCTTAAAGTCAATTACATCTCGTTCAGCAACATTATGCAAAAAATTAAATACAGAAATACTTAGTGTAAGCAAATAAATAACTCATATTAACTAAAAAAATAACTAAATTAATAAAAAAAATGTTTACCTATAATGTTATATGGAAGTCCATACCTAAAACCGCCAGTTAGGCACTGACTACATCATTCAACATAATTCGAAAATTCCAAGAGGCTGGCATTACATATTTTTTGTAGCTTTGTATAATCAGCAAAAATCTAAACATTAAGAAAATAAAAAGTCCGAAGTTCAAAATTTAGTTAACTTAGTAACTAATTAATAAAATTGTGACAATATCTTATTTTTTTAAAAAGAATTAAATTACAACATGTCTTCTAAACCTCTATTACAGGAATTAAAAAGAGTAGTTAAAGACTATCCTGACTTTCCAAAGAAAGGGATAATTTTTAGGTACTATTTTAACTGAAATTGTGTATTTAATTCTGATAAGAAGATGAGACTAACTTTGACTATAATATAGTGCTTCTAATGCTTAAAATTATTAATTATTACGTGTTTCTTAGCTTCACAATTCAGCAATTTTTTGTTAAAAATAATATTCACAAAATAATTTTTAATTCATTATCATTTTTATTAATAATATTTATTAATCTTAAAATAATTCATTGCTACAAAAATTTCAAATTGAATATATGATTTCATTTACGAAATTGTAATTTCTATACATAACCTAAAATTCACATACTTTGTTTCATAGAATTTGAATTTTTATCTTACAATTCTTTTATATGTAAGCATAATTGAAGTAACACTTTTAAAGATAATTTATAAATATCAAAGTTTATTCATTATTTTTTAATTATGCTAGAAGATTAAAAAGAAAAATTTTGATGACAAAAATTCTAATATTGAAGTCACTAATTGTATGTGTTGGAGAAATTAATTGAAATAATAATTTAGTCTTACCTAAGGTTATTTGTAAACCATCTATTCTTTGTCTTTTTATCTTTCATATTTAATAAATCAAAAGACTCAAGATTGTGATACTAACTTTTGATGCTTGGAGAATAATAAAATATTAATCTACCAAATCTTTATTTATAAATACCATTTATTTGGTGTAAATAACAAATAAAAGTTGTCAGTTTATGACCTGTTTTGTCTTATCTTGGTAATAAAAAAAAAACTAAATTGTAACGTTAATCTGCGCTTTAGGTCCCCTACTCTGCCAACTTGGCGATAAATGCATCAAGCGTGGTAAACCAAACGTTTTTATACCTAATGAGCTCTTTATAGCAACCTCCATAGGAAATAATTTGCGCTTTTTTGTGGATGCCCATTAATTGGTTTTTTTCTTTTAGCATTTTCATTAGTCGTTAATTAGTTTCAGTTTGAAAAATCGGTCATTTTAATTGGTTGCTAATTAGTTAAAAATTGTATTCCATTATCGCCATGGCAACAGCGTTTTTGAAAACACGCCAAGTACGAGACACACAGCACACTTTCGCCAAGTTGGCAGAGTAGAAGACCTAAAGCGCATTTTCACCAATTGTAATATTATAGTAATTCAATAATTTAGTCTTTTTTTAAAAGACACTAAACTTGATGATGCTGAAGACACATTTCATTGTTTGAATATATTTATATAACTTACCTAGAATGAAATTAAGGTTGTTTTTCTATTTTGACTTTAGACTTATAAAAATTTGTTTGCTGAAATCATCAAGGGATACACATTGATTGTAATATTATGCTACCAGAGTGATAATGATAAGATTAATTTTATTTGGAGGTTTGTCATGCAAAAAAGTGAAAATTTAAAAGAACCTGAGTTGAAACATTTTGTTGTTAACTTGATATTAAATTCATTGATCCATAAATATTGTTTATTACACTCAAACTACTGAAAATTATTTGGAAAAAATGACGAACACCAACATGGTATTGTTCATAATTAGTTAGGGTTTAATTTAATTGGGTTGATTTAAAGAGATTTTTTACAGAGATAATTCTACTAAAATGCTTATTATAGATAACAACAATAAGACAATTGATAATAACGATGAAGAATTAGAAGCAGTCACAGATTTAGGCATTTCTTCTTAATCACAAAAATAATTTCTTTAATTAAGGAAGAAATTTTAGAATGAAGTTAATGTCAGTATGATATTGTTCCTAACCAATTAGATTCCTATTACTTATATTTTTGTATTTAGAGGATACCTGAACTTTCCTATAATGTGTGGAATATTGTTTCTGTTCCTAGATTTATAAAAGTAAAAAATGGTGTGAATCAATTGATTGTAATTACTTATTTTTACAAACTCTGGTACTCATAAATTAGTTCTTAAAATCAAAAGTCTGTAAAATAAAAAAAATGAGTGTTAAATCTTAAAATTAATTTTTTCTCAAACTGATTTCACTTTATAAATTCCTATTTGAAAAAATTATTTAGTGTGCATTATATAAGGTCAGTGTTTTATACACAAAATATTTACAAACAATTCTTTATTTTCATTTTATTAATGAAAAATCAAATAAAGTGATATTATTTTTTCTGTTTCAAAACTATATTTTTAGAGAAACATTTTTTTTTTTTTTATATTTTTTTTTTTCCCTTAAAAAGTGTCTTGATCTTTTTAGATATTTCTTTCTTTCAAGGCAGTCACAATACTATTTCATTTTTTTTTTTATTTGAAAGTTTTGTCATTCTTGTTCATAATATTCTAAATCATTTAATCATTCAATATCTCTTATGCAGAAATTACATCAAAATCTGCATTCAAAGAGTCAAGAAGAGCAGGGGCAGCAGTGGGTTTCTTAGTCGAAGTTCATGGCTAAATAATTTGTCTTCACTCAAGTCATCAGAAATTACTTTCTTCAGTTCATAATTTCTTAAATATAGTCAGTGTATGAAACTGAACTGGGTATTATTTTTTACTGCAACATCATTCCGAACATGGATTTACAACTGCATTGCAATTAGAATGTCAATTTTATGAGACAAATCTATGTTATGATCACTCCTTGCAAAAGTGTTTTACAATATTTATTTTTGAAGTTATTGATAGTACTTTAATACATGGGTATAAAATCAGAAAAATTCTACAGGAATTATTCAATGAAATCCAGGATTTCAATATCTGCAATTAGTTTTCCACAATTCAAAAAATTTATATGATTCTCTAAAAACATAATCTTTTTTTTCAACTGAGCAAGTTTCTCAACCATAAAATTATTAAAAAAAAAGTTTTTTTTTAAATATAAAGAAAAAAAAACCAGATAATAAAAAATAAACATGTAGAAAAATTGCCTAAAAATGAGTTTGTAAAGAGATTTTTAAAATTTTTATTCAAAAAGGGGAATTATAAAGTAATTGCATTTATAGGATTATATTTAGAACTAGCCATTGATTATTAAAATTATGTTATTATGTTTGTAAATTAGAAATTTTTAAAAATGTCTATTATGTTTTTGTTTGTAGAATACAGTATCATTTTCTATACATTTTTCTACTTTGTAATTCATTTCATTCTTAATAAAGGACTTAGAAATAAATTGAATTTTATATGCAAATTAGATATTTATTTAATTGTTCTTAACTACTTGTATTAAATATTTTAAAATTAAACTTATTCTCTTAAAGTTTATTATCCTACTTAAAATTTTATCTCATACATCCAGTTATAAATAAGGGAAGATTGATTTAAATCAATTTTTTTTATCATTGATTTAAATCTATTTTTATTTCACATATACAATGATAAAGTAACTGAACACTTCCACCAACCCAAAGAAAATAATACTGATTGCAGTGTGTTGCATCTTCCCCCTTATATTACATATGGCACTATAAGCGTTGTGAATAAATGTAACTTTTACTTTCTCTTTGTCTACACCTTCTGGGTCTTATGTGTGGATTTATCCAGTGAGAACCAAAATTTTTTTTCTTTTACTTTTCATTTGCTCATAACAGCACAGATATCAACAACAAGCAGAAGGCATAGACAAAGAGAAGGTAAAAGTTTTTAGAGAATAAGAATTCCTTCAGTTGTTGAAAATTTTATTTAATTTCAATTTCCTTAAAAATGGAAAGAAAATCATATTACCTTTTGAGATTACTTTAAGTCATTATTGTTTTCAAACATATTAGCAAATATTATTTTATATGAAGTAAAAATATTTTTTAGATTTTAAATTTCTAATTTTCCATAACTGTGTATTTAAATTTTAAGACAAATACATTTTTATAAATATATTCTTACTGAGAATTTTAAATATCTTAAATGAAGCTTTACTACTATTTTTAGTTTTATATATTAATTTATTATTAACAGTGACTCATTGATATAATGCTGTCTTTTATTCATAAAAAACAAAATTTAATTCCTGATCATGTTTCATTTGATGATTCTAGAATTATTCAGTATCAGAATGTAATTGTAAGTAAATATGGTGGCTAGAGTTGAATTTTGATAATATTACTTCAGTTACAATAATAGCTATTCCAAGATTTTGCTAGTTTGATTCGTATTAGAAAAAATATGTTAATTTTCTTTCAACTTTATTCGTAAATTTTAAATTTTAGAAATTTATTTCCTTATCATTTATAAACAAAATTATTTTCAGGGATTTTCTACCAATTCTTCAAAACCCAAGCTTATTTGAAGGAATGCTTTTATCTTTTCAAAATTTTATACAACAAAATGTGCCTGACTTAAATTGCATTGCTGGCTTAGAATCACGAGGATTTTTAATTGGCCCTCCTTTAGCTCTCAGATTAAATGTTCCATTTATTCCAATACGCAAGCCAGGAAAATTGCCAGGAATTGTGAAAAAGGAATCTTATTCTCTAGAATATGGATCTGTAAGATCTTTTCTTTAATTCAGATACTAACATATTGAAAATTATAATTGTTTTTATAATGCTAACATTACTCAAAATTATTTGATTTATTGTTATTTGAATAAAA
Organism: Latrodectus geometricus; assembly: GCA_026290005.1. Lineage (NCBI taxonomy): Eukaryota > Metazoa > Arthropoda > Arachnida > Araneae > Theridiidae > Latrodectus > Latrodectus geometricus. Next base: position 3,145 of record JAPDSC010116822.1, on the reverse strand, counting down.
TATATTGCTATTAAAATTTTTTAAATTTATTTTATTTTAACTAAAGTTGTTTTTTATGTTCATAGTTTATTTAATGAAAAATATTATTATTAATAATAATTTAATTTAGCAATATCTATTATTAGTTATTTTAATAAGTACCAAAAAATGTAATAATGTTTACACAACACTTATTGGAAAACTAAATAAACATTTTGCACATGCTTCAACATACATATGATCTAAATTGTTAACTGAAATACTTTTTATATCATGTTATTAACAATATAACATACTTTAGTGTTAAAGTATGTTATATTGTTAATAAAATGACACAAAGTAAAAATTTTTACATTATACTATGTAGGTTGCCTATTACGTTTTTACAAATGAATGATAGAAAGCATTACTGAAATTTGTTCTCAGAATATTCTTAAAACTCACATTCTTTAATCTTGGAATCAGTAGCATCTTAGAAATCATCTACGGATTTTGTTTACAGTGAGTGTTCTTAAAGAAGCAAGTAAGTAAAAAACATGAAAATAACTTGTAAAAGGTTTCCATTAGATGATTTTTTTTTTTAAATAATTTGAAGAAAGGCCTCATTCAACAAAAGTTCTTAGTATTACTTCATGAAACATTTGATAGTGAAAAACACCATCAGAAACTGTTTACTATTGGTTTATGGAATTTCATTGTGGCCTTCTATTACGAGCGCTAAATCTCATAAGGGACGACCAAAATTGGTGGTAATTTCAAACAACATTGATGCTGAGAACAAGGTGATTGAAGAAGATCAGTATGTCACCTACTGGGAGATAGAAGCATCCCTTGGCATATCACAGATTGTGATATCTATTCAATTTTACATGAATATTTTAAGATTTTGTTATTGTTAAAAAGATTTTTTCTGAATGGATTGTTAACAATTTGCCAGGAGCTCAAACATAAGCTGATGCAAATTGGTGTAAAGGAATGCTAAAAAAAACTGAAATTGAGTACTGCAAAATCTGTATACAATATCATTACTGGTGACAAAGCTTGGATATATGAGCCAGAAACTAAGCAGCAGCAATCCTCTGCTTGCGTGTTTCCAAATGAACCTAATCCCTACAAAAGTTATTCTCCTGAAACACTTCCATGAAAATGATTGTTTGTTTCTTCAACTTAGAAGACGTATGGTAACCATCCCTTTAGAAAATCAAGAAACTGTTTATGCTAAATGGTATACAGAAATTTCTTTACAAAAAGTCATCAACAAAATTAGGAAAAACAACAAAAATCACTGCATTATTCTTCATCCCAATAATGCAAATTTGTACACACAAGAAAAAAACAATTGATTATTTAAAGGATGAAAATTACAAATTTCTCATTGCTTATTTTCTCCTGATCAGTTCATGACATTTTTTTCTTGTTTCCTTATGTTATCCAAAAAATACATGGGCAGCGATTTTTATTTTTATCTTTGGAAGCTTTTAATGCCTTCCAATCCATATATCTGGGATATTAACTTCAGAGAGAAAAAAACATTTTCAAGAATGGATAGAAAAGTGTAGAAATCTTAAAAGCAAATAGCATGAAAAATATCAGAAACAAAAAGTTTACTCCCAAAAATGCTTTTTCTTTGTATTTTATGTAGAACCTTAAAAGGCAACCCTCTAGTTTTGAAAGATTTTAACTAAAAGTCAGAAATAGATACATTTTAAACAGTAACAGTTTCTATATTTTTTAAGTAATTAAATTATTAGAAATATTTTCTCAAAATATTCATTTAATTTCCAATTACAACAAATTCATTTCTAAGCAAAGTTTAAGTAGAATATTTATTTTCTCAATTTCATTTAGATATTTAGAATTTGATACCTGAATAAACTTTTTTTAAGTAATTGTTTTCTTTAAATATATTTGTAATATTTTGTCTCTTATAATATAATAGTTGTGCAAATAAGTTATTATATCCAAAATAATTTATCAGTTAGTAAAATAGTTATTTTTGATTAATGTATGTTTTTATAAATTGTTGTAAATTTTTTGCAGAAGCAGAATATTTTTTAGGGGAAAATTAAAGGAAAAAATGATTAACTTTTTATGTATAGTTTTTTTATAACTAAGATGTTTTAGATTAATCTAAGATATTAATAAATCATGCTGGTTGAAGAAACTTCTGAAATAGGTATCTTAAGCTCTTTTAAAGGATTAGAAGTTAAAGAAACTTTTCTTCCAATACTTTAAAAGATTTACTACATTTACTTCCAACCATTTAAAAAATATTTTGTTAAGGAAAGGTGTAAAAATTCAGAGAGTACACATATTTGAATAAATAAATGGTACAGTAAATGAAGATTCACATAAAATGTTAATAAAAATTTTTTTTAAAAAATCTGCAATTTTAAGGGCAAAAAAATATTATTGATATTAAAAACCAAACATTTTTTTAAAAATATTTTGTAACTATTTAAGATATCTATAAAAATATTTATAAAACTGTATCTAAAAAATGAAAAAAATATTGTTAAAAATTTTAATTTGATCAAAACTGTTCTTTTGGTGTGAGACAAACTGCTTTATTAAGTAATTTATACTCTCTTATTGACAAATCATGTAAGATAAAATACAGGTAAATTTAAAATTTCAAGTAACTTAAAAGTTTTCGAAATTTCTTAAAAAAGAAATATATTTGTGAATTTATTAATTTTTTGAAAATAAAAATTTATTATATACCAAGAAAAAGCTTAAATTATCAGGAATACTTTTATATATATCCATAATTTCAAACTTAGAAAAATTTTAATTCTTAAATATATTTAAAAAGTTTTATACTTTTTATAGATTAAATTCTAGATTATGAAAATAATCACATTAAAGATTTTGTATTTAATATGTAGAAAAAAAGTACCCTTTAAAAATTAAGGGAGATTAATTTTTGACATAATATTAATTGATCATACTATATTGTGTTTAAAATGGACTCAAATAAAATTGTTTTAAAAAATATTAATTTGTTATATATATCCTGTTGAGAATTTATCAACTTAATTAAAAAATTTTAATTAAAATTCCACATTTGTAAAAAAAAATTTAGTATCTTTCACTAGTTTATTTTCTGCATTATACTTAACATCTACTAAATTATTTATCTGCTTTTACTATCTATCAAAATTCA
>JAPDSC010116815.1:115021-127148 GCA_026290005.1 Latrodectus geometricus | reverse complement strand
CATCTTTAACGTCAAAAATACTTGAACTGAAGCGATAATACCAATATTGCACGTTGCTGGCTGTTACAGTATCGGAACAATAAATAACATTGACCATTTCAATCACCTAATGTTGTATTTCCACCTTTATGGAAGAAAATTGTAAAATAAGCTTTCTTATTGTAGAATTCCACTTTTAAAACTCTTTACCGCATAAATGAATAAACCAAACTAAAAGAGAGCAAAAGAATTTTTTTAGTGTGAAATGTCACTTTTCAAGGAGCATAAATCGAAAATTGCTTGATCGATACTTTATGAAATATCAATGACTTCAGCTTTCTAAAGAAAAAATAATGGATAACTTTTCCCAAACTTAATATAATCATACAGAATAGAAAATGTCTTTAAATAATTATTTTACTACAGGCTTTTATTATTTTACTAAGGCAGGCTTAAGTCAATAACTCCAAACAAAAGGAAGAAGAAAGAAAAAAAATTTTACCCAAATCATTCAATCATGAAAATTTACGAAAATCATTTTACCCAAATTTAAAAAAAAATAACTATCCATAATGTATGCTTTTTATGATGTCACAAAGGAAAATTGTTTCCTAATTCGCCAGTTCAGTTAAATTTTAGCAAAGGTTTGAAGAATATTTTTCATGTACTTATTTGCATGGATCCTATCGAAATTCCTTTCTTTAGCGATTTTATTTTGAAATATTGATATCTTGAAACTGATGGAGTATTGATTAAATCAAATGCTCGATTATCACCATTCTAAATTTATATTCCATACAATCAATAGAATTTTATGCTTTCTGTTTATTAATATCGATTAAAAATTCCTTCAGAAAGTCGTAAGTTCTGAAAAACATCTACACTCACATACTAAAATAAAAAGATTCTATGGTTAACTGAATCGAATTTGAACAAAATTGAAGCAGCTGCTTAGAACGAACAAATTTTAAGTAAAAGTTGATTCCACGGATCTTTCACAATCCAAAAAATATTAAGAATTAGAGCTTTCTGGTAGCAAAATATTAAGATACAAATGTAGATGGATGTAGAAGAAAAGCACATTTCCCTCGTTGACATCTGAAAAGTAAGTATTCCAAATGGTTTCTAACCTCAAATTGATAATAAAATTAATCTTTCAATCTTGCACTTGCCTCGAGTTTAAATTTAATTGAAATAACTTCTAGAGCTATTACATTCTAAGCAAAACCAATTTTTTCAGATTTTTTCTAATTCAGAAACTACTAGGAATTAGCATTTTGTCAAAGAAAATTTTTAATTAGATGCAAATGAAATGACTTTGAGAAAAGTCACGCATTTCCCCTTCGTAAAAAGTGTCTTCATTCGAATTGTGAAAAATATTCTTATTTAATATCCTCGAATTACATCTCAATTGAATCACTTGCATAGAGAAATTAAATTTTAAGCCGAAACAGATTACACAATTTTTTCTTAATTCAGAAGATACTAGGAATTAGTGTTTTCCTAAAGTAAAATATTAAGAAGATAAAAATGTAATAACTTAGAAAAAAATTCCAATTCATTTGTCAAAACGAAATATTCCCTACAGTCTCTTCACTGAAAATCGAAAAAGAAAAAAAAAGAAAAAATCGTCCGGTAAACTGCCTCGAATTTGAACTTAATAGAAGCAGCTGCTTAGAGCGATCGAACTTTAAACAAGAAATAGAACACACAACAATAAAAAAATATTTAAAAAGATTGGGGGTGGGTGAGCCTTACTTATTTTTCCTTTTTATTTTCTCTGTGGTACGTGGTTGAGGCGCTTGTTAAAGGCCCGTCCTTCGAGATGCCGTCTCGGCTGGGCGCTCACCATCCCTTTTTTCACGGCTGGTCGAGTTGAGATCCTTAGCTTCTAGTCGAGTGGCCAAGAAGAGGTTCAGACCTTTCCGAAACATGGATTATCTTGGGTCCATCCCGCTCCGGACGATGCACGCCGCGATGTTGGTGATGCTAGCGGCGATTTTCCGATCTGCATCCTGTGCGGTGAGTGAACTCACTTCATTTCATATGTCATTCATTGCCACAAATCTATACATATTAACAAATGCCCACCTCTTATTTTTCATTTTCTATAAATAAATATTCAATTCTATTTGCTCACTTTTATTTGTATTGTGTAAATTTAATTTTTTCAAAAAGTAATTTATGTTCAAAAATATTATTGAATAAGATAAATAATAATAAAAATTTCATAAAAAAAAAATTTTTTTTTGCTCAAATTACTCTCTATCAACAGTTGAAAACATGATGGATAATTTTAAGTAATTTCTACGTAAGTCACACTCACTTTTAAATAGGCAATTTAATTTTTACATAAAAAATAATTATTATTTTAATAGACGTTTAATATCTAAATTAATAAAATATTAAAAAAGGTACTTGGACTAAAATATTAGTCATTTATTATATCTTGAATGAGTGTTAATTACCTTTTAATCTAAATTTCGTAACATAATTTCACACAAGATTCTTAATGTAAAAAAACCAAGAATTATATCACAATAATTAATATGTTTTAATTTCATCTCATTACAAAGGTGTTATTGTTTCCTTATAATAATATATATTAAATTTATATTTTGGACTGATAAATGAGACAAAAAGAAAATAATCCAACAGCAATTAATTTATAAAGAAATGGAAAAGCAATTTTTAATCTAAAAGAGAGAGAGAGAGAGTAATAATTTAAATGAAAAGTACTATAAAGTAATCAACAAATGTGAACTGGATCGTATATATCTGGATGGTTTACTTTATAAAATACAAGTATATTATAAAAGAGTCATTTAAATTATATTCATTCTTCAGTAAGTCAATTATACATTTAAAATAGATTATTTTTTAAATTTTACTAAATATTTCTTTAACAAATTTTAGTTAAGTTTTTATATGATATGTAATAAAAAAAATAATAATTATTCTAAAAGCACAAATAAATTAATTTTTATAATTTTATGATTTTTAATGTATACATTATATTTAATATCACTACTTCCCTTGCATTATATATAACATTTGGAAAACATCGTATATCCGGAATAGAATCATCCCTTAAAAGATAAATAAATATATTTTATAAATGTTAGTTAAATATACTTACAATATATCACCATTAAAGTAAATTATTAACTTTTGTTTTTGTTGTATACACTTCCTTTCTTTCTAAATTGTTAACAAAGACAAGTGAGCTAAAAAAAACCTTAAAAATTCAAAATTGCATTAATTAACATTTTAATTTAAAATTATGCTAGTTATAAAATATATTTTATTATTGAAGAATTATTACAAATTTAAATGTGTAATAGAGAGAAAGTATTATTCCTAACCCAAATATTTATCATAAGTTTTATGTTAACATTTAAAAATTCTTACGTTAAAGGGAGAATTAGTATCCCTATTTATATTCTAATCATTCTTTGTTCGAAAATAAAAAATCTTTCTTACATTATAATATATAATATTAATAACTCTAACAAAAATTCAGAAAATTGCGTAACGATAATACAAATATTATTAATGTTATTAAGAAATTTGTGGGTATCTATGACTCATTTTAAAACTGAGATACTCAACTATTCGATAGTTATGTGGCATTTATTACATCAATATTGTTGTTCTTGAATGTATACTAATGCAACCATTTCGTATATACTCAAGACAATTAACATAACATATTGTATATAATAACTGTCAAATCTTGCCTTTGATTGTAATTAGAACTTTATGCTCTTTTGACTTCTGAATAAACTAAGGTAACATTCCAAGCTAGATATAGGGAATCACAATAAAACCTCGTGAACCATTACCTTTTATACTTATTCTGCAATTGGGAAGGTTAAACTGCCAGATTTTCCTTGAAAATTGTGCTTCCGGGGTCGGATTTTTGCTTTCTTTTTCACAGTAAATTCTTTTTGATTCTGATTGAATGATCGTTCTAATCGTTTCACATATTTTGTTCCATTTTTTACAGAACAACGACAGTTACAGCAGTCCTACGCCAATATCAACAATAGGTAAGAAAAAACAAAATATTCCTATTTTTTTCTCAAACTAAATTAGATTAAGATTGATATACATTAAAAAGCAGCAAAACTGTTTGCGGATGCACTTTTTTAATTCATGCTATTTATTTAATCGATGAAAACGTAATTAATTGAGTTTCACGCATGGAGAAATCACGTGATGAAGAATTCCTTACTTAGACATAATTGCAAGGAAGAACTAGGTTTCTGATTATAAATAAACCAGTTGTGTTGATCTTTGTGTAAATCTTTGCACCAATTACTGATATATTGTTTCTACAATGTAACACCAAATAAATTGTATGGGTTATTGCATCAAGGTCAAACTTAATCTCCTTTCACGTTAATTACTTTACAAGGAACATAATATCCTTTCAAGTTGTATATGATTTGACTGTAGACGGAATTATAAGAATTGAAGATGTAGAGCATGATAAGGAAAATACAACACCTTAAACACATTATTCCAAAAAAATTTAAACTGATAGGTTCAAGTGCCAGTGGACACTTGAAAGAGTTCATATATTCTGGGTAAAGTAAGAGGTTTCCTTTTGACCTAAATGCCGTCAAGAACAGACATCACTTCAACACACATGAAGTGCTATGAACTGGACTGCGAGGGTATCTATAATTGTCCATTTCTTGTACAGGATTTTATTAATGTTAATAATTTTATTGATCTGGTCTATTCCTTTTAAGATCGGGTTATTGATGAGAGATAGAAACTACAGCATAATGCCATCTAGTTATGCAAAGTGTTCTTCATTTTTAATAGATGTTGCGAAATATAAAAAGAGGAATGCATGGCATTAGAAATATGCATTTCTCTGTCGGTATTAATTATGTCATTGTAAATTGTTTTTATAAAAGAAGAAATGTTCAACGCTTACGTAAGGACGCCAAAGTTCGAAGCATATGTAACAGACAGACGTATACTTAACGCTGTAAGCAACCAACATACTTTGGAATTGACCCAGATGTTTTCTTGCACACATTTTCTTGTGGAGATTTCAAGAATTTAAATAGAATGGGTATTTAGAACTTCGCTGGATTTTGTTTCCATGCGTTGTCACTTCACATTCAAAAATTGAACATTGACAAATGGTTGAGTGATAATGGACAACTACCCCTCTGAAAACAATCATCACATTTTTTTCAGTTTATCCATATATTTTTATCTGAATGTACTGCAGAGTATATTCTTTATTCTCTCTATTTATAAATGTATAATGTCGTTATAATTACTTTGTATTGTTTGTAACCATTTCACGTGTTTTCCTATTTTGTAATTTTCTATGCAATCTATATGTTGAACTTTCATATTCTCATTGGAATACATTAAATTGGGGAAAAGAAATTCATTACTTTTGTACTTGATGGCAGTAAAGATCTATATTTCGTAAGGTGTCGATCGAAAAATTTCATTTATGATGGTTATTGAGGTGGCATTTCGCATTCAAAAATTCTTTTACAGTTTTATATTTGCTCCATTCAATTGAGAGAAGTGTCAAGAAAAAGAAGATTCGATACATTTTACGATTTTTCTTTGATAAAGTTGAAAATGCAAGCAAGGCGATGGGAATTAGAAATAATGTTAATTGTCCCGATACTGTAATAGCCAATTGCATGAAAATTTAGTTTCGTTGATTTTGCATAGATATTTTTGATGTTAAAGATGAACAAGGCACAGGTAGGCGCATCATTGAAAATGTAGATAAGATTATAAAAGTGGTATAAGACAGCATATGTATGTTAACAATCGTAGAATCGCTCATGAGCTAAATATTGACCATGAAGAAGTTCCTACTATTTTCACGAAGTGAATCCAAAGTAGATTAAATAAAACCCTGAAAATCTCGTAAAAATAATTTATTTTCCCGAATCTAGTATGTATATAATGATATGTGTTTATAGATATATATTCAAATAAAAATGTACTTATTTTGTTGGGGATATTTTAATTCATCGATCTTAGAATTTCAATTCATATATTAAATATTCTTATTTTTCATACAATGAAGTTAATTTTATACATTACATCAAAGAGAATAACGTGCTTAAAAAACTTTTACCACATGTGTAAAGTGATAAATAATGAAGTAAATAATTGACCTACTTGAGACTCCTTTTTAATTGGAATGATGCTTTCTCTTGATTGGCAGGGTCAAAACCGTATAATGAAAAAAATTGGCTAAGATTAGAAAAAATATTCAACTAAGACGAACAATTTACTACGCAGAAATTGATTCAAGTTACAATGGATGAGAATATGTTAAGACTAAAGCAGACGTTTTTGATCGTATATGATTTTGTAAATAGTGACAAATAGTATTTATTCCACAATAAATTGAATAATTCATTTTAGCAATGCAATTAAATATTTTAGAATAATTATCAAAAGCTCTCCTTTTACAAATTCTCACCGTCATCTAACAATAATGGCATTTTAAACAATTTCTTGTATTTTTTTTTTTTTTTTCACAATAGAAAGATGTTAATTTCTTCCTGAATCAGCTCTTTAGTTTCGCTCATCCTGGAATGTTTTTATTACTCCATGATAATCTAAGAGTTTACTCTTAACAAGTAGATATTTTTCAATATATTTGCGCAAAAGTCAATCACGCACACACAACACTGAGCTTTAAATGTCCAAATAGAATATATTTGCGTACATCAGAATCATAGAATTCATTCAATAATAGCATCTCTTCACTTAATAAATTAAGTATATATAAAAAGATATATCACATTGTATATGTTTTTCGTGCATTTTGATAAAATTAAATTTAATGCTTGTTCAACGGATCTTTCACCTATGTGAAAATTTATAAAAGAGAAATTTTCTTTTGGGAAGGGTTTTTAAATTATTTTTTGTAAAAAGAGCATTAAATTTCTCACATGAAATTGAAATATTTTAATTTCTGAAGTTGGAAATTTTAATATTTCTTAATGCGAGCACTGCTATTGGAATCAGCTTCATTTATAATATAAAAGTTTTATTGTCGCTATATTCATTATTAAGTTATATTCATTATTGTCGCTATATTCATATATATTATTGTCGCTATATTCAAAAGTTAAGTTATTGATGTGCACCATGTAAACTTTTCTGAGTTGGGTACAGGGAAGCTCGCTGGCGTAAACCATGTAAGATTTAATGACTTTTATTAGTGAAAAGTTATCTCTTTACAATATACACAATACATATTTGCTGCTAATAGAAGGTTAATTGATTATATCTCATACTTATTTCTCTTTCTATTACTTATTTAATTCCTTCATTTTTCAAAATTAAAAAATATGAGATACAAATAAATGAAGACAACTTATTAAAATGTAAATATATCTGATGAAGTTATAAAATATTTTTTCATGGTCAAAAAAACTTGTTAGCCATTATTTGTAATTTTTGTATTTTATAAATTATAATTTTTGAGCATAAATATGTTTATTAATTTATAAAACGGATTATTGTCATACTCTGTTTTAATGATAATCAATAATATTTTGACTTTCATAGTACTTCATTGTTAAATAATATATTAATATAAAAAAAAACATTTAAAATATATTGTAGATATATTAGAAAATATGTTTAAAAACAATATTATTAGTAGTAGTAGTACTGTATTATAACAAAATAGAAAAATAATTCACTAGATTTTGGTTACTTAACCTCTTCAAAAGAAATTAAAGTACACGTAAATATTTGTTTTCAGTAACTTACTATTTTCTGTCCAAAATTTATTTACCCAAATATATGCTTTCTCACCATGATTCAAAATATTTTTAATATTATAGAATTTTATTGAATTCTATTTAATATTCTGTTTTATGAAAAGCAAAGTTTCATGTTTGTAATAAACATCACCTTCAATATTTCCATGAATTTCATCTTAAATTTTATGACATCAATACGAAAGTTTTCATTCATTTTGACATTACAAATTTTAAAAAAAAATTGCTTACACTTTTAATGGTATGTTATTCAACTTTAAGTAAACTTGCAAGGCTAACATACTTTTCCTGTTTATTAACATCGTATTCCAGTTACTCGGCCGTTTGCACGCTAACGTCACGTGATTAAAAAATGAATAAATTTTCCTTAATAACAATTACTTAAATGCATGTTGTTGTTTCATTCCAAATGTAGTTTACATTCAATTAGAATAAATTCGAATTTTTATTCACTTTTAACCATAATATATACTAAGCAATGTTTTTGTTTAAAATTTTGGCAAAAATACTATTGAATAATACCTGAATTAAATCTGAATTTGATACCTGAAGTATTTTGCAAAATTAAAAACATTCATTGGCAATAATCTTTGTAATTAATTAAAAATAAAGCAATAATTATAACGAGTTGAAAGAAAATTTCTTTTAAAGCAAAAATTAATATTTTAAAAAGCTTGAAAACTTTAAAAAATCATTCTTCTTCATATGAGTATTAATATATTATTCTGTAACAAAAATGTGTCATTAAATCAAGTATTTAAAATAATAGTTAAATTATTTGTCAGTCAAATTATTTAGTAGTTAAAGTGTATAAATATTTTTTTATTATTTTAGGCAAAACTGAATCATGAAAATTATATCTAATTTGAAAATGTTTTAATTTTTTGAAAACACCATAAAAATGTTTTAAATGGATCTAAGAATTCGATCAAGCAAATTGACTCCTGAAAAAAAAATATTATTTTAAATAGAAAACTGCTAAAAATAATTCTGAAATGCTAAATATAATAATGAAATATGAGTTCAGTATATTTATTGCGAAAAAGAGTAAATGATACTAAAATTGTTAAAACGTAAAAGGAAAAATATTAAATGACATTTAAAAGACAATTAGTAATCAACTTAACTTAAAAAATTACTGAATAATTATTTTCAAAATTTATAGATAAATAAAAATTTGTATAGGTTTATACATATTTTTAGTAGCTGTATTTTCTTACAGGATGAATTTCTTGAATTTAGATTAATTATAACCAAAGACTGTTATAACCACATTAGGGTAAGAAACTAAACTAAAAGCAGTGGCACGATAGCCCCGTAGGGCTTTAGCCTGCAGTGCTCATATTAGTTTTCCTGACCGAGGTGTCTTGAGTGCAAAGCATATGTCCTGATTAAATGATCAGCCTAACTCGAAACCCAGTATTTAGTTTACAAGCATGTTTGGTATTCAGTTTTATTGGTCCATTAAAGAAATAAAGACTGAGTCTACCTAACCCAACTCGAGGACAGAGTTTTGGACAATATCATAGTAAAGCAAAGACTAGATAAAATCGTCACAAATTTTGGAAATATGAAAATAGAAATTTTATTTCTTTGAATTCTTATAAAATACTTTTATTTAAATGACTTCAGATCATTAATTAGTGATTATCAGTTATTTATTATGTTTAAAACAACTACAAAAATATTTGAATATTTATTCCATTAGGATTTCTGTTTCTAATTTCTTATGACATTTCACAAAACACAATCAATCCTTTCATAAATTTAAATTTCAATCACGTGGCAAGATTTATAACATTTTTCCTAAAATACCCTGCGCTTTTACCCTTTACTTAATCCCATCATTCTTTTACCTATAATATTTTCCAAGCTTGGGCATCATATTAATAATATGATATTAGATTCTGTAAAAGTTGAATGCTTACTGTACAAAAGTTTTTCTTTTAACTATGGAGCTCTTTGTTAATGCCATGTACAGATACATCATATTCTTACATAAGACACGAAAATGGCGTCATTTCTCATGGCTACTACTGTCCTGACTTTGGTATTTTGTCTAAATTTACTGATAAAAATATTCAATCTGAATAAGAAATTTTAAGATATTTCTTATTTGAATACATTTGATAGTCTAAAAGAAGTCTTTTATACTTCCTATGAAAATATACCACACTACTTCGACGAAAACCTCTGATACCACTTTTTTATTCCTAATGATGGCAACATATTCTCAGCAATAGACATAACTCTCGGCTTAAAAGAAACGAAGAGGGAAGACACAAACAATCCACAGCGAGACTTCCTGATTGCAAATCTGAAAAGCCCTGAGAAAAGCCCATCATAATTATATAAGCTATTTTCGGATTATGTTTAATGTCAGGAGGAAGTCAGCCGTTGAGTCATTGTGCCTGCATTTTTTACGTAACAAACCCTGTTGTTCATCAAATCCATCTCAGTTGACGATTCAACACTTTTCAACAACAAAAGACTCATTTCCTTCTCGCTGTTTTTTCTGAATTAAGCTCAACAAATCAGTGTTTTCTTGCACTTTTGTTGACGAGGTTCCGCAAACATGATTCGCGTGACAAGGTACCATCCCCCTAGCACGTCTGGCATCGAAGCTTTCTCTGCTGCTGGTCTATAAGTTACTAACATATTTATGCAATTTGGGAAAGCGTGCTGCCCGCCGTTATCAGTGATCCATGAGGAAATGAAATTGAAGTTATAAGCATGGTCATTGGGATCAAGATTTAAATAGTGTTATTTGTTTATTTCATAGAACCAATGCAAACGGACTCTTTATAAGAACTCTTTCAAACTAACAGATATTCTAATATTAATCACCTCAACATTATCAAGATTTTAAAAATGGTGAATCAAATGTCTTCAATTTTATAATTTTATATTCATTTTGATTTTTATGTCAATAAAATTTGTGTGAGATAAAAAAAAAATCCCTGGGAACTTAGGTACGCATTGCATGCTTTTTATAATGAATGTAAAAAGAAAAGCTCTGACTCTCCTAAATAATATAACCTAACAAAAGAAAAAAACATTCTTTATTTCTATTCATGTTGAGAGTTTTGTATGAAAAATTGTAGGGCCAAGATATATATTTGTTAGATTAGGAAAAAAGAAATCCATTATTATTTTGATTGATGACTGTAGTGTTTTATATCACATTCAATATGGATCATTCAGATATATATGTTTGTGCGAAAGAACCCATTTCGCACTAAAAAAATATTTCGCTGTGTTTTTATTTCCTCCATTCAGTTAAAATACATGTATGTTGAATATGAAAGTCACCAAAGATAAAATATAAGACATTCACAGTTTTTCTTTGATAAAGACGGAAATACAAGTCAGGCAGTTGAAAATCGGGGGTGATGTTTATGATCCCGATACTGTGGCAGTCGATAACGTGTAATTTTGGTTTCATCAATTCCTTTCAGATATACCTAATGTTAAAAAGGCACCTAGCACAAGTAGACCCATCGTCGAAAATATCGATAACATCTTAGAAATATCAGAAGTTGTCCAGAAGTTAAAGGTCAGCCGTAAAACAGTTTAAAACCATTTGTTGAAATCCAATCCAAAACATTTAAATAAAAGCCTTGAACATAACATAAAAATAATGGCTGTGAGTATATATAACCCAGTTGTGTGAATGTACTTTCTATTCACTCCATTTCTTTCAAATCATTTTAAATCTGGTTCAAGAAATTTATAGCTGATACCTGATTTAAGCAATACTAAATTCACTTAAATTTTTTCTGAAAAAAAAAGTATACTTTAATTTCTTAGACCTTTCTCTATTGGGGTGCCATTTTTCATTGGAAAATTTAACTTTTGATTTTTTATCTATATGGTTTAATTTAATAAAAAAAAACTAATTACTTAAAAAAATTCCCTTCATAGTGAAGAGTTCCTTTTAACACATAAAAGTTCGCACATTACAAAACTCATTTTAAGTTCTCATCTATAATTTTAAATATAGTTGAACTAAAAGCAGAAAAAGCATTATTTCTTTTTTTCTATACTGCATGCAAGTAACATAAAATTTTATAAACCTTCATAGCAAATTAATAAAACCATCTCTTGCATAAGTTTCAACAAAAGTACTTAATGTGAAAATATGTATACGTTGCAAAATAATTCATTAACTTATTAAATAATTTATTAACTGCTCAATATATATATATATATATATATATATATATATATATATATATATATATCGTTTTCAAATGATAATAGTTAATAAATAATTTAATAATTATTAAAACTCATGTTTGCTCTCAAAACTATGAAGTCTCAATACAGATCAGTTATAAACACAAATC
>JAPDSC010116815.1:45549-110021 GCA_026290005.1 Latrodectus geometricus | reverse complement strand
TATATATATATATATATATATATATATATATATATATATGCGAAGTAAAAACTTAAGGAGCTTCAATTTAATGAATATTTTGTTGAATACACATAATTTAGGTTAAAATGTGACTCGGAAAAATTACAGAATATACAAATATATTTTAGTAAAAGAATCTTAACATTGTTGAAAGTATGCATTTGAAACGGAAAACAAAAACTATGTATCATAATACATTATAAAGTTCTTAAGGCTGTTCTAAAAATTGGAATTTGCAATTAGTAAAGTGTTTTTCGTCTGAAATCGAAAGGTCAATCTTTTTGATAAATGTGTCCGGTGATTTGCGAAACAGCTGAGTGCGTCTGAAAATTGATTTCTTAAACAATGCCGTTTGTACTGAAAACTTTCACTTCATGCTTCAGCGGCTGAACGCTCCTCGCTTGGTCCTCTTGTCTTATATAAAAGTTTTAAATTTGAAGATAATACGCGCATCTCACGCACTTACATGCATTTTAGTGACAATAGACTTGTAAAAATGTGAATTAGACCATAATTCATAGGATAGGAAAAAACTAAATAGGCGTCTTCATACATCTGATTCACCTGTTTCATATTTTTGTAAATTAACATGTCCATTGAGAATGTAAAGAAAAATATTAATTGTGATTATTTATTGTTTTTTTTTTTTTTTGTAATCTAAGTAATTACATTTTCTATGAAAAATCTAAAAAAGCTTGCACCACAAAATTACTTTGGTGAATTGTTAATTTTTCTTCCGGTCTCAAGGAACCTGTTGAATGGATGACACACAAGTGTTCAAAGCAACAATTTGTTCATTAAACGTTCACCCCAAGCGTGGACGTTTGAAGTTATTTGGTACTCACATTATTTCTCGCTCATTAGCTTCAAGTTAACTACGTAGAAAATGATTGCGGAGTTATAATCAAAACAAACCTCAATAAAATAAATGTTCAATCTTATTTAGAAACAGAAGCTTAAATTTCCTTTTAGTTTATAAAACTGCATTTTCATAAATAATTTTATAAAGTAAAGAAGACTAAAGACTCTCCGAAAAGGTTCAACTAATGTTTTGAACCTTATTAGTTTTTTTTTAATGAATTATGTGATTAAAGTATAGTATTCATTTTTACATTACACTTTAATCGCATATCAATTATGCGGTGGATATTTAGATGTCATTCAACAATAATAGTCCGTTATGTTGACCATTAGCCTCAAAAGATTTTAAGATTTGTATTCAAAAATCAAAAGAGCAGAAATCAAATTATAGAACTTTAACTTATATAATATAACAGCGCATGTCAAGCAAAAGGTTCTGAGTTTGATTTTAGCTAACCTTGAATAAAGGTAGATAGATGTGCTGAGTTTTTGATTTCTGCATGCACGTCTATCAGAGTTGATGCAAGGGAGTCTTTCAAATTCTCTTCCATACGATACCTAAATATGGCTCACTAACCAAGAAAATTCCCTCTGGGAAACAATATACAATGAATACAAAAATGGTGAATGAAAAAATATCTCATAACATTTTTATGCCAATAACTGCCTACAACGTAATGCCAAAGATCCGTCATTATTTAACAATGACAAGGATCGAATCTAAAACCTTCAACTCTGATACACAGTCTTACAGAAGTCTTATATGTCAGTCGAAAAGTATAGTTGATTAATACAAATTACATAAATTTTGTATAACATGTAATGAAATTATAAAACATGAAGAATTTCAAAATTTGTAATTGAATTTTTATTACAAAATATGTCACCAATCTTGTAGATAATTGAATGTGAACTATCGAAACTATATGTTAGATTGAGTTTGTTTCTGTTAATAATTTAAGTTATAAATCAATTCATGCAAAAATCACTTTTACAAATTAAATAATTACTGGCAGAAATAATCAAATAAATATCTCGTTTTGCAAACATCTAGGTATTATAGTGAGAAATAAATTAAATATAATGTAGTTTCATATTTGAAATTTAAAATTTTTTTTTAAGTTTAAAATCTGAATTTTATTTGGTTTTAAGATTTCTCTGCATTTAAAAAAATAATATTTGATTATAGACCAAGATGTCGATTTATTAATAAACTTTTTTATATATTTTTTAAAGCCATTTAGAAAATTTTTTATTCACTTAGCTTTATTCAGATTTTCTTATTTATTAAATTTGTCTCTTTTCCTTTTAGAATGCATATCTAAGAAATGTTGGGTAAGCCTAGAACATTTTTTTTTCTAATATTTCATTCGTTCGTATTTCTTATAATCGATTAGAATCCTATTTATCACCAATTGATTTAATAAGAAACTAATAAAAACACAAATTATGTAAACGTCACACATATAAAAATTAACTCATCAAAATAAGCTGAATTCTTATATTGTAATGTAGTATACCAGTTTCTACAATTTTTTCCTTAAGTAACGTTCATGATTTCTTATTATTATGATGATGATAATAAATTATTATGATTATAATGAATGAATACATTATTATGAAAATATGAATAAAGAATTTTTATAGAGCAATGAGATAGAAGCCATATATATTCAGTTAAGTACAAAAAATAATAAATGTTTCAAACTAAAACAGATATTTTTGAAAAACTATTGTCTTTAATAACTTCTTTATAAGTAAACAATTACATAAAATATACTTTAAATAATTATCATTGACTTTGAATGAATCATGAGCAAAAATATATTAATTATTGCAAAAATATAATATATGACTATAACGGTAACAGGTATATATTACTTAGTAAATCATAAATATTCTAAAAAATCACATTAAGGTATTTTAAAGCAAATACAAATTAGTTTGAAAAGAACATTTTATTCATTATGAAATGTCAATTGTGTTAGATTTAATATTTCTATCAAAATACATTTTCTGATTTTCTTATTTTTAATTGTAAATCTATACAATTATCGGGAAATTTTGTAACTTTTTCAGACTCCTAAATGTTTCTTAAAATCTGATAACTAACATATATTTTCAAATATTCTTGGTGAAAAGAAAAAATGTCTGTGATTATATTTGTTTCAAAGCATTTTTCAGCAAAACATTGTTTAATTTATAAGTGTTTATTATCATATTAGGTTGAGAAAAGAAATCCATTATTTTTATGTGAAATTCAAGCTTTATTTACATGTTTTTGATAAACTTTGTGCAAATTATTTCAAACTATTTTGTGGCTGATCTTTAGTTTATGAACAGCTAACATACTAGTCAGCTTTGGACATTTTTTGTGATTTTATCGATATATTCGATGATGAACCTACTTGTGTGAGGTGATAAGTTAACATCAAATATACCTCTGAATGGAATCGATGAAACCAAAATTACAAACAATTGGCTGTATAGTATCAAGACCCTGAGCAATTCCTATTTTCAACAGGCTGACTTGTATTTTCCCTTTAATCAAAAAGAAACTATGAATGCAGTGCATTTTCCCTTTTTGTTGTCTTCCATTTTTAACAACCTGTACCTTATAGCTGAAACGACAAAAGAAAAAACAGCAAAATATTTTTAGTGGAAAATATACTCTTTACAATGCATAAATCTTTCAGCACATAAATCTGAAATTGCATGATCACGATATTTAACAAAATATCGAACATTATAATCATCGACCAAAAACAATAATTGATTTCTTTTTCCCAAAACTAATATATTACTTAGTCACAAAATTTGCTTTTATAATACTTGTTAAAACATGTATTATATGAGCTAATGATAAGAGCTTTTTATTGAGAACAAGAATTCAAAAATTAAATTAAACTTTCAACGATTACATGAAATATTAGAATAGGATCATGACACGATAAACCTTTGTATCCAATAGTGTTCTACAGCCCCAAGCCATTGTTTTCAATGTGCTATTGTTTACACAAAATTACGCAAATTGTTTATTCTACTAGGAAATGTTTCCTAATTCACTTTGCAAGTCACCCTCTTTTATTTCTAAAAAACATTCTTTTCATTTTCAAAAGACAATTCTTAAAAAAAAGCACGTTGTTTTAAGCCTCTTAATTAATTCTCAGTTTGACGAAACATCAGGAATAAAACATTTTTATGAATAAAAATGGATTGCATATTTATGTTTCTATTGTGTGAAAAACTTATACAGGATATTTGTTGTTAAGTTAGCATAGAAATTATGCCGTATTATGATGTCTTTTAAAATAAATTAGAAATCATAATTGCAGACAATAATAAGGGATTCAAAATTTGATATTCTAGATGTAAATAGTAACTTTTTTTAAAGAATTTTCCCCTTTATAAAGTAAACTTATCGAATAAACTTGACATGAAAGCGAATCGTGAAGTAAAATACAGAATTTTCTTATGTCGAGAGTTTGAAACAAACTTTCGAAATGATCGTTAAATTTTGCTTCTAGGGATGCATATATATATATATATATATATATATATATATATATATCTGTGTTATATTTGTCAACCTAACATTGGTCTTTGATAAACTGAGAATATAGATTGAAATTTTTATGAAAATGAGAGTTAGCTTTTTGCTAATTAAAAATAGATTATATTTCATTTCAAAATTCTTTAATTATAGTGTTTGAAATTGATAAGTTGTAACTAATGATGCTTTGAACTTACTATAAATTTATTTAAATTGTTATGCACAACATTCTGTATCTCTATTCTTTTTGGAATAGATATAAAGATACAGAATGTGATTCTTTCCCTTCCCTGTTTAATTTTTCATCTATATATAACTACAAATGATAGAGAAAAACAATAAAAATATTTTTTTACATTTCACTTTCTTTTTCTTTACATTGAAAAATTATGGTTTTAACCGACGCACTGAACGTGTTTTGACTTTTCTTAAGAGTATTAAGATACGCTATTGGTATAAAATTCATTGGAACGCTAATGGGAGGGATTCTGTGATTTCAGTATTTAATGACTTCGTAACGGAAGAGAATTTTTAATTGCTGTGCATCTGAATGTTCTAGTTATCTGATCTATCTCTATTCATAAGGAAATATCGTATTTGAGTGAAACTAATAACTATTTTTAAAAAAATAGCAAATATTATTCTTCGAAAAGACAATTTTTTCTAGAAAATTAGGTATTTGTGTGAAATTACGGATTGCTGAAGATGGTGTGCTTTCTGCAAATGAATTAATATTTAACAACCTGCTTATTAGTTTAACTAAGATACTTTCTTTAAGATCATTACTTCAATATTGGATGGGTATGCGTTTACCAATAACTAAACTTTTAAATAAAATAACGTGCGAAACATTTTATTCAAAGTAAATAATTTTTATTACTGCAATTAAGGTATGATTAGAAATAAAAATGCTTTCTATACTTATTTACCACAGTAAAAATTACATATTGTCAAGCTCAATACACTTCCAGCATTAATGTTATAAGCTGAAAAGAAGACTCGTCAATTTATTTTTCTTAGTATGTCACAAATTGTTAATTAATATCATTTGCTAATGCATATTTTAAAATTCCATTTTACTGTATAACTATTTCAATATCGTTCCGTTTGTTAATTTCGAGTATAAAAGCCAAAAATATTTTATAAACACATGTTTACAGAAGATCTACGTGAACACATGGCAAGATAATTTTCTCCACAGATTAAGATTAATCAGCTAAAAGTCCGCATTAATGATTCCAGTCTTTTTTCAACACCAGGGCGATGCATGTTGACTTTAAATTTTCTGAATCTACAAGTGTGGACGTCGCGAGCTTGAAAGTATTTCAAGGATTTCATTTTTCGATTCTCAAACACAACTTAGTACCTATGAAAATTTCTTTTAGGAATGTAGGAACATTTAAACGTTTTGTTATAGAGTTTCAAAAAATGCCTAGATAGAAATAATATTAGTTTAAAAAAAAGAAATCGATTATTTTTTTCAGTTGAAGTCTGTAGTGTTCAATATTTCATTATCAATCATACAATTGCAAATTTATGCTCGCTGGAAAGATCACATTTCGCGCTAACAGAAATATTTTGCTATATTCCATTCAATATTATTGAATGGAATATTATTCCATTCAATTACAAAGTGTAAAAAATGGAAGTCAACAAACAGAATATGCAATGCATTCACAGTTTTTCTTTGATAAAGAGGAAAATATAATTCAAGCAGTTGAAAATCTTGAATAGCATTTATAATCCTGCACACTGTGGTCATACCATTAAAAATTCTGTACACGTTCATTGGGGTGCTCCATACTTTGTAGTCTGTAAATGTGTTCTTTGAATGTGGCACTCCTATAATTTAGTGTTTGGGGAAGTGCTTGTCACTTAACACAAATCAGATTACAAATTTGCCATCTTATAATAAATTTTCAGGGATGAATTTTCAAAACTCCCCGGGGTTTTCTTTTTAACTTGTTATATGACAGGACCACGATGGATAGTTGATTAGGGTGTCTTTCACATTATCGGAATGTAGTGAGTTCGAATATTGATTTTTATGTAAGATCATTCTTATTCACAAAAGCAGCTGAGGCACTTAAATAAGAACATGGTAACAATGTTCTTCAAGTGAAATAATACCTCTGGAGTAGTATATCAAGTATTATGGATCTTTTGCTTCTAAATTAGGAAGAATTTTAACTAACAGCTTCCATTTAACTGATAGAGCCAAGCTTTAAGCTTGATTCGGGGAAGTATTCTGGCGCAGACATACAAACACACACACACACATACACTTGCTTCAACAGCAATTGAATATTGTATAGTTTTAAAAACAAACGTGAATGCAAAGCACGCCAGAAGATGTTTCAAGAGTGCTTAAAAGCAAACTTTAATAAAAACCACCCCAGGATATATTCGAGGAATGTTGAGTTTTTTACAATATTTATTTAATTATTATATATTTATTAAAGAATTTATTTAAACTAAGTGCAAAAACCTTGAATGCACTTTATATTTTCATCTGATGTAACCGGCCATTGAATTGATTTTACTTTACACAAGCAATTTGTATCTTTGAATTGCTTGTACAATATTCTAATACCCTTAGAAGTGGGTTGTTCAACACAAGAGTATTTCTCGAGAAATTTGTGCTCAACAGTTATTATGAAATTAGATGTATAACAAAAATGATTTTTGCTGTACAGTTAACATCCTTATAAATGCTGAAAGGACAGGTGATGAAAGAGCTGTAGCACTACCTATCGTAAAAAGAGTGAAATTCAAAATTATTATATTTCTACTAATATTTCATTTGATCAAAAGGGATTAAAATCTGAATAGTTGTGATTTTTGAAATAGTCCTCCTTTTTTTAATGCTGTATTTTTATTCAGTAAATACTTTGTGATAAAATTAAATGATGTGCAATAATTATTATAAGCAATGGAGTGAATAATTCAATGTATTATTTTCGCAGGATCAATATGCGGTGGTACTCTGATGGGTTCTGAATTCTCTCTCAAAAGCCCAGGGTTTCCGGTACAGTACCCTTCCAATCAGAATTGTGAGTGGAAAATTCTTCGCCTATCCAAGACAGTGTGTGGGCTGGAACTAACATTTCAAGGGTTCGATCTAGAACCGAGTGACAATTGCACTTACGACTATTTCCTTGTTGACAACACTAGACTGTGTGGTAAAATAGCAGATGGGGCAGTGCGTAAGTGATTTCTTGCTCTTTTTTAGAGTGTAAGTGATTTTGATTAGAGTGTAAGTTTTTTTTTTTTTTTTTTTTTTTTTTTTTAAACGTAATCACAATAGTATATTGTATTTCTGTGAAGTTATGCTTGGTTAAATATTACTGAATTTAATAAATACTTATCATATCAATGCTTCTCAGTAGTTTTCAATATTAGTATTTATTTAACAATTTTTACTTAAGCTTAAAAAATACTTTTGCAGTTTTAATAAGGCAATCGTTTGTAAATCACTGCTTGAAAATCTACTTATTTTCAAAATTTTAAGTGAATGAAAGAGCAATGATTTGAATGAATGTCACATATGTAAATGCTCATTAATATATGCAACAAAATGAAATTGCAAAACAAAATCAGAAGTAACTTTCACTTTAGGAACAAAATATATAATATTTTCATATCAGTTTAATGGATTCTTTTATAAAATTGAATATTTATCCAGAATATCGTTAATGGATTGGTGTCTTTTCATTACGAAGCAGCTGAAGGGTGAACAATCTTATTAAATTCTTGTGCTGATAAGAAAAATCTATGAGCGATGGTATGTATCAGAAAATTGTAGAATGATTCATTCTTCACTAAACAGCATACATTTCAACAAATAGACGTTCAGAGATTGTCATTAGAGAGCGCTTGGTGTTTTAAGAACCATCAGTATTAATTAAAGCACAAAATTATCAAATACTTATTCCTAAGTCTCTTCCTTAATTGTTTTTCATAACTCAATTAACAACCTCTACAGATAGAAAGATAGTGAACCAGTGGAATCGTTGGACTTCGAATGGTAAATTGAATTCTGTACTTTGCACAACATAACAAAAAGACGATAGACTTAAAACCAAATGAAAACTATTGTTAAATCATATATTTTAATCATTATGTTAGTGTAACCTACTTACAATGTAACGAGTGTAATGAATCAAAAATGGTCAAGCAATTGCTTTAATAAAAAGGGATCAATTTCGAGAAATTTCTTCAATGGAAAAGAACAGCAACTTCATACATTTCATAGAAATAGTTCCATTGTATTTTATTTATTTTATATATATATATATATATCTTGAAAAATGCCGGACAACTTAGCTTTTTAAAGTTTATATGTTAAATGCTCAATGAATGATAAATCAAGAAATATTAAAAAATTGAAATAGTGGCAGATATAATCATGCGATATACCTTGTAAACGAATTATATTCAGTAGAGAATGCATTTATAAAACATCAAAACTTATTAAATTTAAAAAAAATTGCTTTCAGATATAAACCATGAAAAATTGTCTACAATCACAAATGATTTAATTTTTTCTTTAGCCAATGTTGCTTCGATAAAGTGTGAAGTGATTTGATGACAATGTCTCATTATGTGATATAAAAAGCAGTCAGAACTGTAAGATTTTGAAAATAGTGTAAATCCTTATGCACTCCTAACGATTCAGAATAACATGAATTTGAAAACCAACTTTGCAGCTCATTAAAGCTAGTCTAAATTTGATAAGGCTTTAACGTAGCGAAAATATTTATTTGTACTTTCCTTTCTTTTATCTTCATAAAAAATATTATAGCATTCCCAAATTTTATTCCTTCTGTTTTCCATAAAATCATATAAATGAATGAAAAAAGTATTAGTAACAAAGTATAATAGAACTTATATTAAGTACTTGAATTCAAAGATGCAATATCAATACAAAAAATATGTGTTAGAACTTTTTATTTTGCGGCGATTGCCTCCCTGAAAACGAACAATGAAATCTCAATAAATGACAGAGTAAACATCATTAATTTCAAACAGAATGGACTTCGGTTTCGTGAATTCACTTTCATTTTGCAAGTTCAACGACAAGCGTGAAGTCTATAACAGAAATTGATCCACGGAAAACCCTAAAAATTGAAACTCTGGTAACCAGCCTCACAGTGACAGTTTGAGATCGAAACTCCTCATCCACATCAAAAAATATGGATGTCAAGAAGTTCTTTTTAGGTTGGAACAATATATATTGTTAGGCATAATTTTTTGTAGGTATTTCATATGCTGCTACCTTCATCCGTTGATGAATGTTATTCCACAATCTCTTCGCAAACTCTCTTGATTCTTAAATATCGAAGCTACTGACTCCATTAGGTTGGTGACATAATTATTATTGTTCGGTATGGCAATAATTCTTTTCATGATTTCTATTTCAAGCTAATATTTTACGATGATTATTATCATGTTAGAAAGCAGAAACATTTTCATAGATGTCGTATTTACTATCACACTATGCGAACTCTTGTCATTATGTATGGGTCTACCCGAATACCTCTAATCTGCCGACTATAGCTACTAATCACAGTCAACAATCTTTTCATTTCAACAATTAAGTGACGTCGTGGTATGCTCTTGAGCTAGCAAAATTTTCTTAACAAATCATTGAAGTGGCTTTGTACCCAATGAGACCTTTAATGTACCTAGTCCCATTCAGTATTTCCAGTTAGGCGGGTTAATTTCGTTTAACTCGTTTTCCTTGCGGTCATGAAAGCGAAATTAAATTGAAATTACATTACAACATTGAAATCTGAGGTGGCCTTGTTGATATTGCTTTTGATTCCTTTTGTGTAACAGGAAAAGGAAAGCATACCTCATCAATTTTCAACCTCATCACTATACTGATTCAAAAGATTAAGGGGATTGTCTGCATTACACCTTCAGTCTGTAAAATAATCTACCAAAAATGTTAATAATCTACCAATGTGGAAATATAAAAGTTAATATTCACGCCTGTAAAAAAAAACTTTTATAATTGTTAATGCAATCAATGTGCATCATATGTATAAATATAATCATTGAAAAAAATCCCTCTAAGAAATCGAAAGTTTTTTATTGAAAAATTGCATTTGTTTACCTAATCGCATAACTCACCATAATCAAAAATCGGAATAGAAGGAAAAAGAATTAATGTGTTCTTATAATATTTTGTCTTGTGCGTGAAATTAATAAAATATAATAAAAATTACTCTAACCAAAATCAACGATATAATGAAGAGTGTGACATTTGAATGCAAATTGACTCGATGAATTTAAATTGCAACACTGTATCTGGCGATGTCACGAAGAGTGTATGTGCAGATCATTAAGGCCAATTAAAAGGATTATAAAAAACATTAAGTAGAATTTCCCTTGATAATTATTCATCGAGCTGTTCCGGCATCCTTTGTTGGGCATGTCGATACATCGGATGTTTCATGGTTCACACTAAGCACAATTGACTGAAAGAACAAAGTTGAGATTACAATTTTTATTCAATTGATTTCGATCATATAAAGAAATGCTTAAATATTCAGACACTATGCATAATGCATTACAATAAGTGGCCATAACAAAGCCGTGAGACATTTTCACACTTAGTAAAAAATACGTGTGCAGAAATTTTATGCTAGAAGAAATAAAAAAACATTCAAATTCATAATAAGTTAAAATAAACATATTTAAAAAGCATGTTAAGACTGATTTATTCTATAAAGTTTAATTTAGTTATACTTAAAACATAATTTAGTTTGCTCGATTTGTGAAGTTTGAAATGAGAAAGAAAATAAAACCAAATCTAAATCTAAATCAAATTTATTAACATCTAGAACATAGTTCGATAGGCGAATGCCGATTGAATACAGATTAGCATTTATATTCATGGTGCACACTCTTAACGTTAATTAATTATTCAACAATCGTTGCTGTTACAAAGTATTATAATGTACAATGAAAGCTAAGTACAAAGTCAAATTTAAGGAAGAATGAATGCCAGCCTGGTTTTGCTGACACACCATACA
Organism: Latrodectus geometricus; assembly: GCA_026290005.1. NCBI lineage: Eukaryota > Metazoa > Arthropoda > Arachnida > Araneae > Theridiidae > Latrodectus > Latrodectus geometricus. Next base: position 98,543 of record JAPDSC010116815.1, on the reverse strand, counting down.
TGAGGCAGAGATAGGAATGTTGTGAAAAGAACGTTTGGATAAATTTGGTTGAATAATGTTATACCACACGTTACTTTCAACAATAATGACTTGGGCTTAAAGTAATAAATTGTGATTGCAATTTCTCTTCGTTGGTATGATGCAGCGTAGAGAGAAGATCCCAGCTCAGATGTCAACCTCCTCATTTGACTGTGGCGCAAAAACAAATAAACTGTTAGCTTTTTTGATAGCTATTTTTTTTTAATTTGCATAGATATGCAACTAAAAACACATTGGAAATAAATACTGTTGAAAAAACACATTATTAAGTCAAAAATGCTCCAAATATATTTTTTCTGTACATCCTATCATGTTCCTTTATATCCACTTATAAATGACAGATTGCACATTTATAGCAGCTTTATATATTTTCCTTTGAATCAAATCCGAGTTCGATCTTTTGTTGAAATAGATAGCTGAAGTTTTTCTGGTCATTTTTAAACGAGCTGTTATCACCTCTTTAGAATATTGCTCAATAAATTTTTTAATTCAACTTTTTTTTCAACGATATTTTTAATTACTATGAATCTTCTGAGAAATAAGTTCGGTTTGAATCAGCCTTTGTGTACTAAAATTTACTACGGAAATGCAAATGAATTAGTCAATTAGCCAATCATGCTTAACATGTGGGCACAGCCTTCGTACTTTAATTTTGGCGTATTTTTAAATTTGAGGAACTTTACTGGCGGATTTTACTGTTCTTCTGATAAACTAATTTAATTATTACGTAAGAAAGGTAAAGGATATTTAACAATATTTTATTTTGACAAACCCAGTTTATATACTTAACATTTAAGTCGGTTTGACAACAAATTTTTAATGCCAAAAAATTTCAAAATACATCAAAAGGATAATACGACAATAATTCCTATAAGTACTTCGTAAATTTTTCCCACACGACTCTAATAAATGGAACATTCTGCAGTTCTGACTTGAATCAAAATCAAATATTAATTAAATACATTATAGTATTCTCTTGATGATACTTTTAATTGGGCAACTTACCCTATTAATGTAAGGGTTTAATTGAAGAACAATTTGATGATATTTTTAATTAAAAATTGATTATTTCTACAGAACTAAACAGGAACACAGAGAAAACTTCGAAAATATTTTATAGCAGTTAGAAACGTTTGATTGCTTAGCTGTCAAAAAAGAATTCTAAATAAACAATTTTTGATTTTTTAATATGATAACGATTCCAATCCTGCATATGCTATGTGTCTTACAAACACACATCATATATACAAATTGAAAAATTATCTTACAAACGTCTTTTGTTTCATAAAATACTCTACACACAGATTTCAAATAAAAACTATTTGTATTTTTTATCAACATTGTCACCGATTTAAATGTTAAACCTAACTTGGTGAAAAGCAAGCAAAAATTGTAATTGACAGATTAAGATGCCATGTTATTAAACTATATAAAACCTAGAAAGATACAGTACCAAGTTTGTAAGTAAATAGAGTAATTAATTTTAATTTAATTAATAATCCTGCTATTTCATATATCAACAAAATAATCTGCCATTTTTAATTAAGTTGTACTGTATTACTTTAGTAAAATTTTAAAACAAGCTTTATAAAACAAAATATTTTGTTATATGAATGAAACTTGTAAGGCGGCACATTAATAAATTCTAAATGGCAATTTTTTTAAAAACAAAATAAAAAATTAAATAAAAAGTTTTATATTTTTTCACTTTAATGAAATAGTGAAATCAGAAATTTCTCTTGTTAGAAGTAAATATATGAGTTTAAAAATTTAAAATAATTCTATAAGATTTTAGGAACTACTTTGATATATCCTCCCCCCCCCAAAAAAAAAAATCAGAAATTTCGCGATTTTTTTTTCTCGCCAAGCAAAATGCCTGTTTTTGGCGCCTTTTTTTCTCGTTAAGATGGATTCTCGCTAAATACAAATAATTAATAACAAAAAAACATTAAGAAAAAACTCAAAAAATGGTTTAAAATACAAGAAAATACTAAATTTGACAACAGAAAAAACCTAAAAGCTGAAAAAACCTAAATTGGCAACACCAAATTAAGAAACAGCAACCCTAAAAAAACCGTAGCGACTGCCAGATTTGGCGCTTAATTTTTGAGTGGGGGGTAAATCAAAGTTGTTCCAGATTTTATTAAAAATTTATGGTAAATACACTACACGAAAAATGAATATATTTTAACCCAATTATATATATATATTTAAAAAAATAAAATATCTAGGTGGGAGAGGACGTTTTGTATAACGATACTAAATTACAATATCTTTAAACAGTTCTATTGGGGATAAAGATCGTCCATTAAAAAGATATTTTATCTACTGTCTCCCAAACGAGGCGAATAATTTATTCAGGAAGTTGAGGCTTTCGATTTCATGCCATGTAAGATAAGTCTTTTTATTAATCTTTTCAGGCGTCTTTATGTTCTCTGAGAATGACACAACGGTGAGGTTCATCAGCGACAATCAAAATACCAGATCAGGTTTCGATATCAGAGTTCGACAGATCTCTATCTGCAGTCCAGAAGCTAAAGGTAATTGCATCCTGGGGACTGTTCTGCATAAGTACAACAAAACGTTTCAACAATTATTTTATATTTTGTTTCCTTTTTTAATGTTTATAGTTATGTATTCACCTGTGTTTCATTCGCTATATACTTCCTGCATGTTTTTTTATCCCTGCTAAAATTAATGTCATTTAAAAAAAGTTAAAATCTATGATTAATACATGTAAGATATTATTCAATTCTTATACTACTAGTTCACACTGTCTTTGTATAGATCTTGTTTAAATTTTCATTTGTTTGTAAAAGACATTTTATTCATCCTTTCAAGTTCAAATACATCATTGTATACTTGTAGTGGATGACAATTGATGTTAACACAGTTTTTTCAAATAATAATTCATTAATTAAATTTAATTAATTAACTTTAGCTTTATATGGGATACAATTGCATTGTCATTTGTTGGTATCAATAGTTACTATATCCGTCTTTACAATTTTAAATTAATTTTTTTATTATCTTGTAAAAGAACTTATTACTTCCACTGAAAATTCAACTTTGGTGTTTTGAAACAAATTACTAAGAGATATCGAAAGTGGGAAAAAGAGTGAGATTTTTTTTTCTTATTTAAAAAGGAATGAAAATTATTTATAAAGGACTTCCTGCAATATAGTGCAATGAAAGATTTATCTAGCAGTGGCAAAGTTGTAAGAGCATTGGTGTTGAATTCTCGCATCGAATCTCAGAAAAGCATAAGAAGAATCGAAATAATAAACTAAACAAACAAAAACATGAATAACTATATCAATCCTTGTTTCACAAACGGGAAATGCGAAATTTAATAAAAAGTAAAAATGAAATTTTCTTTGTTAACCTAAGAATCCAATAAAATATTTTTTTATATTACTTGTTAAGGTTTATTAGAACAAAAATATGTAATTTTCATTTTTGATATTATTAAATATTTCATAATATCTTTGCTTTATTTCGAAAAATTAATTCTTCCATTTCAATTAGGCTTTATATTATTATAGCAAAACAAGGGATACAATTTGCCTGATACAAAAAATTTATTAATTTATATAAAATGCTTCATACACTGTATATTTTATGAAAAGTTTACAGTATTTGGTTTATGTTTTCTTTAGATGTAGTTAATGAAACTGTTAGAAATCCGATAAAACACAACACCTTTCGCTTCACATTTATAATAATCATACTTTATATAAAGTTTAAAAAATTATTTACCATTGAATCGCTTAACAGAAAATATTTTCCAATGATTTAAAAGTTTTTCAAAATTTATTTTGTTAATTTAATGCTAAAAAAACGTGAAAACTTTTTGTACTAGAACGAAACTTTTTCATCATTTAATAAGCCAAAAAAATTTAATAACAAAATATTTTCAAAACTGATTCAATTTTGTTTGTTTATCAAATCAATGAGAAATGTCTAACTTAATATCTTAAACACACAATATTTTTTGCAGATTTACTGTACTTTTAGTTAATATCCGTAAAATATATCTTTAAAGAATTCAGCTCAAATTCAGTAATAATATACTAAATACTTTGGAATTTGTTTCGTTAAATTTACTTCATACTTTTTCATTTTTAGATTTTTCGTGCAGCAGAACATACGATCAAAAAGAGTTTTTCATCCGCAGTCCCGACTATCCAGGCAACTATAGTGACAATGCCAACTGTACCTACAGAATTTTGAGGTCAAGCAAACGGGTGTGTGCCCTCAAGGTGACCTTTGCCACTTTCAGCTTGGAGGAGAGTGTCAACTGCAAAAATGATTATTTTGCCATCGATGATAAAAAGTTTTGCGGCACACTTGCAGATGCCACCACACGTGAGTATAGCAAATCGTTGTGAGGTGAGGATTAATAACACAAAAAGGATATTTAATGTTATTTAGGTGAAAAATGAAACTTATGACAGTAAGTTTTGCAGAGCAGTTGCAGATGCTACCACATATGAAATACTCTAAAGGCTAATTTTTAGTACCTAAAATATAATAATTTAAGACATCTCAATGCGGTTAGGTAATTTGCTTTCCTTGACATTCTAAGATTTATTTTTTGTATGCACGTTTTTGAGAAATCTAGCGAAACCCAGTGCTCATTAACAATTACTATATCTATTTGTTCTAACAACAACTACTATCTATTTGTTCTATTGAAGTGTGTGTGTGCGCGAGTGATATTTCGAATATACTAAAAAACGTTAAATCTCTGAAGAATTAATTCTCATAAATACAAATTTCGACATGAGAATTGAATGATTAGTTTGATGATACAAGCGTTTCAAACGATGAATACATTGCAAAGTTTAGTTTTAACTTGAACAAGTCAAAGATTATATTAGAATTTTAAATTGTAAAATTTTCTGAATAATTTCAGGGAGATCAAAATTCTTTAAATTATTTCTTGTGGCATGAAATTGTTTGCTACAATACTTGTTGAAAAGCTAATAAAAAGGTTTTACTGTAATTTTCTCAGGAAGAGTGTATAAAAAATTACTGCTGTCTTGTTTCTAAAAATGCTGCTTGAAAAAGAGAAATATTTCTAAAATGTGTTGGCTATACATCTCCAGTATATTAACAATAATATTTGCCAATATACTATAGTTTCTAGAATACTTTTAATGATTATTTAAAATAAAGATATTTTTAAGGAAAATATGTAAGATTTTAAAATAATTTCATTTACTTTTTAACAAATAAAAAAAATGCTTTTAACAAAAAAGAAAAATTTTTTGGAAAAATAATAGTACTTTAATAATTTTAATTAAAAAGCATTTTTTAATTAAAATTATTAAAATTAGTTGATTTAAACTGTTTCTTAATAATTTTAATTAAAAAACGCTTCTTCAGAAATTATTTTTTATAAAAGAAAAATAAACTTTTTCTTTATTTCTGAGGAAAATAAAATTAAGTTGTTTATTAATAATTTTCCATTTTATTTAGATTAAAATTTTAAATTTTATGTAAATCATAGAACGATAAAAAAATATTCTTTTTTTGCCAATATTACTTAAAAAATAATTAATGCAAAATGAAATGTGAAACTGAAATTTCCAAAACATTTTTTGTTTCATCAAGTAAATACAAGGTAGCTTCAAAGAGATAGACACTAAACCAGTGCCAGACTGTTAGCATTTTCGATGCCTGACACAGCCGGATACAGCTTAACTGTGAAGGCTTATGCACATTAGAAACATCACATATAATTTTTTCCACTGTGTAATTTAATGCAGTGTGCCAGAGCTTGGGAACCAAGAGTCTCGTGTTGAGATTTAAATTTTTTTACATAATTACAAAGCAGAGAAATTTGTTTGTGTATTTCAGTGACTTGGGTAGGCTAAAATAGGTAGCTAGACATTTATTGGAATATATTTATATATAATAACACATATTTTAAACAAACCAATACATTTCTTGGCAATTGGAAATGTACTTCAAATAACAATGCATTTAAGAAATCGTAAATTTGTGGAAATTATGCATATTTAAAGTAAAAATACATTTTTCAAGAAATACAAATTTGCCGAAACTTTTAAGTAGACAATATCGGGTTAATATCTCCAGTATTTTATGAGAATGATACATCATTTAGGCAGCTGAAAGTATAACACATACAACCTTTTACATTCGTTAACGAGGCCGCGTTGGCCGGGTTTAACAAACAAAAATTTTTCAAGAGATTTTCTGAAGTATCCAAAAGGACTAAAATAATTTAACTTTAAAAAAAAAAAAACTTAAAATATTAAAAGCAAAAAATCTAAGTTGACAAAGTTTGTAGAAATTGGTTTCAGACATCACACAGATGGAATATAAAATAACAAAATATCTACGACGTTGCTTGTGAAAAACACCCTATTTAACAAAAACGAATAAATGCATGTTTGATGCCTATTTCCTCAATCAATCTCTTTGTTAAGACTGATAAAAAAAACTTTTTTTTAATCAATGGTGAGAAGACGTTACAGTTAAGTAGTAACATTTTCCCAGCCGTTTCTCTAAAATGCAAAAAAGAAACTGCTAAAATTGCTGTTTCAAACAGAAAAACTAGAACCGAGCAGCGTTTCTTCTTGCTGTCTCTGTACGAACTGATGCGCATCGATTCGTGAAGAACAAGAGAAAACTGTTTCCGAAACGCAGGGATTCAGCGCTAACTACAAAAGCAAATGTTTTCCGATTTCTGGAGGCGGTTTGAAACAAAATGGTCCTTTCTTCTTCCACTGGCCTGCATGTCATTTATTTGGTGAAATCAATGGACCGCAGGAATTCCACTTTACTGGTCATTCCAAAGGTTACTCGCCAAGGATCTTTTTTCCTCTTTATCCGTTTCTGATACGAGAATTATTTCTTTTTTCTTAAATTCTCATGGTTTTACTACCCACTTCCTAGGAAAATGTATCCAAGTGAAGCCTGTGATTTGAGGCTGTTTGGAAAATAAGTAATGCTAATTTTTATGTTTTTGAGAACTTCTCTGACAAAATGCCAATGTTTGATCTTGCTTACTCAATTAAGACCTGTTTATTTAAACTTCTGAATGTGGTTTAGGAATATTTTGTTAAAGAAAAAAAAAAGAAAATTTTAATGTTTTTGTTTAGTTTGTGTTGCTTTAAATTTCTTATTTTGCTTACAAGAATTAATTCAACAAGAGTACCGGTATATAAAATAGATTCCAAATTATTACATTCGGTTTGGTTTTGTTATTAAACAATTATGAGTCATGTTTTACTGACTATACTAAAACTCCATACAAATATGGTAGATTAAAGTGGGAATCAAAGCCATGAACTGCTGAACTTAGGCCACAATGTTCATTCTATGGAAGATGAAGTTACGAAAAGTTGCTAACTAAAGATCAAACTTGACAAGACTTCGGTCTTGTAGTTCGAATTCTCAGCGGTCTTTGGTATTTGTAATGATTCTTAATTCATTTTAAATTGTTTTTTCCAGTTTAAAAAGCCTTCCTGTGCAAAAAGTGTAACCATTTAGTTAAAGACCAGAGTTATTCATTCATTTAATCAGATTTCGAAATATTAATCTCAAAGAAGACAAATATATTTTAAATAAATGTGTTGGTTTCTTTTAAGTTTGTTTCTCATATTTAATCAAAAATTATATTATTTTGGCAATTATGGGTATGAAGAATAATTTTTATCATATTTAAAGTAAACAAAGTGTATATTAATAGTGAAAAAAACTTTAAAGAATTCAGCGTCAAGAAAATCCAGATATTTTTTTTAAACATAAATATAAAAAGAATATTTCTTATAAGCAGATATAAAGAAAGATATAACAATCGTGTATTTGGGCATATTAAATGCAAAGTATCCAAAATAATTTGCGATTAAAATGCTTATATAAGTTATCATTTCATGTTTCACATTTTACTTAATAACGAATTAATTATTTTCTCTGTCAACTGCGGAAATGTTCGCAACTTATTTAACATTTTTAAATATTCATTCTGATATTTTAATCTGTAGTGAATGAACTATTTAAAAGAATACTTTTCAGCCATTTGAGAGGAAAGTAAAACTTCAAAACATAACTGATATTTTAAATACAATATCTGATATTTATGATTTCATTAAAAAATAACTGATATTTTAAATACAATATCAGTATGAGTATATTATATGATGTATAACATAAGATTAAAATTTAATATTAAGAAATGCTATTTAATATTAAATTTTATGAAAAATAATTTCAAAATTAATGATTTAGTTCTATAAGTTAGATTATCAAAGTCTACTTGTTATAATATTGAAAATACAAATACATCACTTGGTTTTGTAAATCTCATTTTAATAGTCTATTAATGTTTAGTTTACAAATTCTAAATACAACAATTTCTTATACCATAAGTGTACCTGAGTCCTCCAATAGAATTGAAACCACTCTCAACAGTATAATTAAAACCACTTAGTGCAGAAAAAATGTCTAAATGTTCAGCAGTCGTAGACTGACCAGAGTCATAAAGAGATTAGTCAGGAGAATCAGCAACACCAGTACAGAGAAGGTCGCCTCTGTGACTTGGATCACAGGTGCCCACCGGGTAATGATAAATGAGGTGCAGTACCCGGCCGTATGGCGAAGGGTTAATCACCCAGTGCCCGTAGTTACGAAAAATTTTTCCTGAAAATTCTGGAAATAGCAAGCAAAACTTACAATCTTATCTTTGGGATTATTCAAATTAATGTTTTAAAAAATGTTTTCTCCTATAACAAATTAGCAAACGAAATGTACCTGATAATACCTTTTTAAATTAGTGTACTGGTAGACGAAGATTCTAAATATCAAAATTTTGGAAAATTATTGCAATGTTAAAGGTATAATATTATTTAGATAGATTTTTTTTTCCTTTCAGAAACATTTCCGTTTCAGGGTACAGAAAAAATGCTCACTTTTTACTCCGACTCAAGTGTTACTGGTCCAGGTTTCTTCGCTCATATTCAACAAGAAGAATGTGACCCTCGGTCACTGGCTAGTCCCCAAGACGAGTGCTCCTCTGAAATTCGGTAAGTAGCATGAACTTGGGTCTGTTTTCGATAAGTAACATGCAACGGCATCTAATCCATAAAAATTTTATATTCTAAAATAGTGTTAGTTTACGAAGCAACTAAGCAAATTTTATATTAGCTTGGGTATTAAAAATGCGAATTCAGATTTATACTCGTAGGAAAGATGAAATTTTGCACTAAATGTTTTTTCGTATTTTGAGTTTGGTCCATTCATTATTAAGTATTAAAAGTGAAATTCAATAAAGAGGAAATTTGGCACATTTTACAGTTTTGCTTTGATAAAATTTAAAATACAAGCTAGGTGATCAAAATGTTGAATAGTGTTTATGGTCCGAATACTGTAACAGCCAGTTACATGTAACTGGTGGTAGTTGTTACAGTTCAGGTAATTTTTGGTGTAGTTGATTCAGTTCAGGAAATTTTAGTGTTAAAGATGTACCTCCCACAGGAGCATCATTGACGAAATTGTTTAAAGAATATCAAAAACTATCGAAGCTTGTTATCTTGTATCTGACTGCTTGTTAGCTGTTGTAGCATCGCCACAGAACCCAAAGATCGGCCTTAAAATAGTTAACCTTTATACTAAGTGAATCCGAAACGGGTAACATAAAGTTCACGTAAAATTATGATGGATTTCTTTTTTCCCAAACTTATATTAACCGATTATGAAATGTTTTCAAAATACAAGATATGCCAATACAATAACAAGACTACTTTTATAAACAAAAAATACAGAGTTCATAAATGATTCAATTATTTTGAAAATCCTATATTTTTAAAAATATTATCCCTATACACATGAATAATATCTGAAGAGAGTGCTAAAATTAGGGTTACACCCCTTACAAATGTGCTCATTCAGTAACCTATATATTATATTATCAAACTCATTTCACATTTCCTATCAAACAAATAATCTCCTTAAGTTGCCGATACCATCTCAAAATGTTCGGCGATTCTCTTCCATAATGTCTTCTGAAACTACATTGATCAGGTATTATGTACGAACAGCTAGCATATTCAATAATACAAAAAAAAAATTCGGTTTCCTCCTCACTTACTCTACAGGCACTTACCCGATTGGACAGATTATGGACACGTTCTGTAACTATGAGGTACTTTTCACATATCTCTCATATGCGGAGCAGTAACAGTTTTGAAAAAATAGCCTTTTCAAAACGAATATATCATTTATGTCAATCCTCTATTATAGAATGATTTATTTATCATTGACTCTGGATCAATTGTCAAATCATATAAGAAAGACAATCAAAAAATAATGAAAATGAAAGTATCCAAACACACACATAAAAGCGCTCTTTTTCAACTTACATCAGATCTTCCGCCACAAAGTTCAACCATTCATACAGTTATGTTCCTGATAATGTAATAAACGGATCGAATTTATCACTCTAGTTGTTCAAAATATCTCTAATCTTTCATTGAAGATTCCCTTTACTTGTAACAAAATGTTATAATATTGTTCTAATTTCTGCAACCATGTTTTAGTAAATTAAAATGAGTGTTTTGATATGAGAAAAGCAAAATAATTATTTCAAACTTGATTTCACAAGAACTAAAATATCATTCTTTCTAAACACATGGTTATTTACACCTTTTTTATTTTACCATTCGACTTTATTGTTAATCTAGTACACTTAAAGAGAGATTTCCCTTGTATTTAAATTCAAGGAACTCAATAATTCTCGTTTGTTTGCAGAGAAGTGGAATTTGAGCTGAAGAGTCCGGGGTACCCAACGGAGGCCTATGGTGATGGTTTGAACTGCCAATACCGAATTATGAAAGCTTCCGATTCGGTGTGTGACCTGGAGATCACCATTTTGGATTTCGGTCTTCAAGAGGGTGAAGTCTGCGAAAATGACTACCTGCAGATTGCTGAAGAGAGACTTTGCGGAACGATTGAAAGTGGCATGAAAAGTAATGAATTTCAACGAAAATGTTTATGCTCTTGTAAAGAACAGACATATACATGATAAAATTTAGAGTAACTAATAATGCACAAAGTTTTTTTTATTTATTTTTTTTTTATTTAGAAGAATAAAATCATAGTTTTATTTTGACATTAAGATCACTTCTAAATCAGTTCACTGTCTCTTTTAAGTTTTATCGGTTACCATCACCATTCCTAATTTCCCCTTGGATTTTGAGTCAACATTTCATCAAGTTCCTAGCAATTTCAAGTTAAATCATTAATCACTTGAAGAAGTTTACCTATTACTGTCACTTAATTTTTATTTTTCTTATTTGGATGTAATTTTTCACTGATATATTTTTGTTTTTTTTAAAAATTCTTTAATTTTCTCTTTTACAATCATTTTTTGGTGCAGTATTTAATGGTTGATATATTTATAAACTTATGATACAGATAGTTTTTAACATTAAAAAAGTTAAGACGTTTTTAAAATGAAATATGAATATTTTTTCCATAGTAAATTTAGCGTCAATCCTTAAGGAATATGGATTCTTTAATGATTGATTCTAAAGCTATGTCGCAGGATTTCGAATTTTAGATTGCTAGTGAAACCCTCAGTATGCAAAGGAGTTATTGGGTGAAAATACCAATTCGATAACTAAAGCTCTCTCTGAATTTTTGTGAAACTATGGGCACCATATATTTGATAGACTAACTGTTGATTCCTGTCAGCTATATATAACGTTTTAGTATTTGCTAACGTATTTCTTCAGTGAAAAATTTTAAAGATAGTGGGCTATATTCAAGTTTCGTTAAAGTGAAAGCCCAGAACACCCTGAAACACCCATTCCAAAAGGGATGTATGTCAAAAATAAATCTTTCATTGTTTAAGAATAGTTAGGATCTAATATGAAATCTTTTGTTCTAATTAAATTCAAGGCAATAAGTAGCATTTGGAACAACAGATTGTTAAGAATATAGCTTATTTTAACAATCTGTTGTCACAAAAAATTTTTGGTTTATGTTGTATTTACTATTTTGTTCCATTACTGAAGTAAATTTATTTATTTCTTGTTGAAAAAAGGATTATAATGTAACAAAATAGTAAATACAACATAAATCAAAAAAAAATTTCACGTAAGGAATTGAATTCTATTTTTAAAATTATATGCTGAAATATGTCCTTGAATAGTTTTAGTTTTTCGAGAAATTTCCTAATAAATTAATTCTATAATGAAGGAACATACTCATTTGGTGAAAAAGATGAAATCATCGCCAACTTCGAGACGGACACTTCAGTTGGCGACAAAGGCTTCCACATCACCGCTGTTCAAAAGAACTGCAACGTCACCACCAACAGCACTGATAAGCAGCGTAAAGCACAGGCTGACTGGGACTGTGACCGGACTATCACCGGCCCTGAGGATTCAATAAGGAGTCCGAAATTCCCAGAATCCTATCCGCCAAACGTAGATTGCAGGTGGATGGTGTTGCGTGCTGATCCACGTTATTGTGAACTGGAGATCACCATTCATAGTCTCCATATTCAAGTTGGCGAGAGTTGCCAATTTGATTACCTCGAAGTGGATGGTCATCGATTCTGTGGCAGCACAACTGCTGGCAATAAAAGTAAGTGAATTAGAACTTGTTGAAATCATCAATCTGTGAAATCGATAAGCAATTGATATGTCTATCTTTATCATGATAATTAAATAGATATTGAGTTGCAAAGTATCTTGGTAAACAGTTTTACACTATAAACTTGTTACATAACAATGCAGTAATATAATAGCTATAAATATTATACAATTGATAAGCAAATATATGTTAAATAATAAAAAATGACAGAATTCCATTATTTTAAGGATGGGTTTAGAATTCGTTCTAATGAGAACACTTATAATTTACAACTCAAAAATATAACTTTAAACAAAGCAGCACTAATACACTCCAAGAAAATCAAAATCGTATGGCTAAATTAAACTATTTTTGGAATTTCAACTATAAATGACCTGGTAAAATGCTTCTAATATGTACAAGAAATCAAATTTCACAAGGAATTAATCAATTTACAAAGATTTTTAGTTAAGAATAAAATATTTAGCATCATTTTAAGAATAGTACAAAATAAATTAAGTGATAAAAAACACAGTAAATGAAGTTTCGAATGCTTAAACATTCTGTCAATACCAGTATTATGTTAGGTTACTGCGTTGTTTTCAAATGCCTATATTTTTTAGTCCCTCAGCGCATTAAACCACTTCCTCTTTTTAACCATATTAAAGTATCAACTCCTGAGCTGGCACCGAACTTTCCACGTTTTATAACAGTAGCTAAAAATGCATTTTCAGAAGTTTGACACCCAGGATGGACCTGGCCATTTTTAGAATTCGATATCAGACAGTCCTGTCTTTGATCTTGGACTTCCAGGCGATAACTTTTAACGATTAGAAATATTTTTCAATATCGTTTAACTTTTTTTTTTGCCTCTTATCCAAATGTTTGTTAGTATGGCTATGAAACATTTCTTTGTGTATCTATATTTATTAAACCTAATGAGGTGTCCAACCCATCTAAACTTTTGTATCCTAATAAAATTAATTTATGTATAGGTTTTTAAATATTCTTTATAATTTAATATTTGTTCTCCTCTATTCACCATTTATTTAGACAATCCAAAAAATATATCTCAAGATCTCTCTCAAAAACTGCTAGAGTTTTCTTGTTTTTTTCTGTTAATTTCCATGTTCTAATTCGTTACAGATGAATAAGTTAAAACAAGGCTTATTAAGTACTTATATTGTTAATTTAATTAATCTTTTAAGTAAATTAAATATATTTAAGTAATAAAAAGTATTGTTAGTTTAATTAATCTTTAAAAAAAAACAAAAAACATTGATTACCAGTAGCAAAATTCTGCTATGGATTTTAGTAGATATATAATTTTTTGCATTGATTTCAGAATATAGATAGTAAAATCTTTTTAAGTTCTCAAGTTTATAACTGCCTGCTTCTAGGAAGGGAAGTAATATTTTTTTTCAAACAAGGCCACATTTGATTCTAGTTTAATTAATGTTTAGATTTATTTTGATGGATTCCGTTACTAAAAAAATGAATGCGTCGTTTAGTGCTTCTAGTATTCTGGCTATTATATTAATATCATCAATACACGCAAATATATTTATAGATGTGTTGAAAATGGTTTCTCTAGTTTAAATTTTTATCTCTAATTACTTCCCACGAAGCCATATGGCTTAGTGGTAGCTCTTCATGCTCCCAAGCCGCAAGTCCAATGTTCGATCCTGTAACTGGTCGAGGTCGAGTCAGCCTTTCATCCCTTCAATAGGTCGACAAAATTAAAAGTTCCCAAGTATGCTTGGGAACTGAACAATGGAGATTTCACGGTAGGCTGACCACCTATCCAAGAAGCAGAGATTTAATGAATTCTAATGAATCTTTAATGTACCTGGTCTCTCTCAATGGAAGAATCTTCTGTTCTAAGGAATCTTTGAAACTATAAAATTCGAACGGAACTTTTAAGGAGCATAAGCCCTCTCAATACTGTGGCTTTCGGCAGATATCCTCTATAAAATATTTGTAATGAAGATGTCTTAAAGACTGATATGTTGAATCACTCAGTGAAATGAAGATCGTTTACTTTTATTCAATAGGGATCTTTTCCTTCAAGACGGAAATGATAACGGTCCACTTCCACTCGGATGACACGATCAATGACAGGGGCTTCGAGGTGACTTTGAAGCAGAGAGAGTGCCCCACCACCACAACGCCCACGTCCGTCTCCTCATGTGACCAGGTGTTCGACAGCAAGCACTTCATTCTAGTCAGTCCGAACCATCCCAAAGATTATGACAATGGACTTTTCTGCAGGTAAGAACACATACTATTTTGAAAGAATAAAAAACATTGCTGAAAGCTTAGAAAGTAGAATATTTACTATGATAGCATAAAATTTTTAATATATTATTTTCAAAATGAAAGCTTTCAATAGCTAAGCCTAATAAATACGAAATATTTCCAATTAAATCTTGTCTAGTATTGAAATTGAACTCTTTGAAATGGAAAATGACAGATTCAAACCCAAACTTTGTTGAAGACCAGGAGAGTCATGTCTGTTAGCGGGTCCTCGAGACATTTCCAACATTTTTCCATTATACAAACATATGCCATTACTTATAAAAAAAGTCTCTGGAATGAAAATGCCATACATAAGGCCTTTCATTAGCCATCAGTTTAGCATCAGTTTACAGTTTACATACAGTGGCCATCAGTTTGTCCGTCAAATGGTGTCTTAATATAAAGCTTAAGATATGAATGATTTGATCTGATTGGTTGGTTTGTTGCTCAACAGTTATTTTTTGTTTACGAAAACTAATTAGATCAAGTTTTTTACTTTGCAACAAGGGTGGAGAGAACTTTCTAAGTCACGAGCTAAATTTTTCTTACGTGTCTCACGCTCACCTTCATTGACTATAAAAAGCTTAAAACGTATATTTTTAGAAATTCAGGTCATAAAAATTAACATCGATGATCGCACCAAAATGTTTTGGTTTTCTACTGGTTGAACGTTTTCCCCTTAAGACCTATCTCTAGTGAAAAACGAAATCCAAACTACTACAAACATCCAAACCTAAAGAAAGATTCGAACTCACTAACTGCGTGACCAAATGCCAAATTGCTACTTAAGCATCAAATTTGAAGAATCATTTGAAAAGTTAACAGTATCTGTAGCAAGAGTGTGTTGTTAGTAAACTAATTGCTTAAATATTGTGATGTGTTTTTAATACAATTTCAATACATAAACTGAGTGAATTTAATAAACTTCCCAATGTTATGGCTTATACTGGTTCTTATATATACATTCCAATAAATGCATCTTCTGTAAAATAATTGTTAATATATAAAGCACACCCACAGCATCCATTTATGTCAGAATTTTTAGGGAAATAAGAATTTACTTGAAGTGTTCTCTCTATTTATAATTCCAGCATTTAAGTTTTGATGTTTTCTCTGTGTGTCTGAGGTTTTAGAGAAAGGAAATGCTCCCATTATTTTTCAAACAAGAGACATGTTTTAAAAATCATGAACATAAAAGTAGAAACGAATTACGTTAAAACACTTCAAACTGACCATATTGATAGACCTACTTGTGAGCTAAAACTTATATACAATAAAAATAAATCATATTGTAAACGCCATATGTTAATACCAATAGCTAACTGACGTGTTCACTATGATATATATGTGTGATTAATTAATATATTTATATTGTATAATATTATTAATATATATTCTAATTAATGCATATATATGATAATTAAAATAATAAGATATGTAAATAAAGGTAAGGTTTAAAATGTCAGCTTTGTTAATTTAAAGAATATGACGTTTTATGCCTAAAAATTATTTGTCTTAATATTCGTACTTGTTAATCAAAATAATTGTTATGTATATTCTGCACCCCAATTTATTCATGGTTTGGCTAATCTTCGAGAAAATCTCCTTAAAGTAGTTTTAAATAGCGTTTCGAATAAATATAAACGTAAATGTTGTTAATATTTATTAAATATCGTTATTTTCTTAAAGTATACTTACTGTTTGTAAAAGTTCGGTATACTACAAACACTGGATGATAATACTGACATGTTGCCCGCTGTTGGCTAAGTGGTTAGTGTACTTAAATCCCAGGCTGTTGATCCCAGGTTTGAATCAAGTTTCTGTCAGGGATATATCTTTCTCTTTCTGTATTTCCTATTCCTTTCTTCTAAGATGATGATTAACTCACCTTATAAGCAGGTTTGTGGTGGTGTGACGTGGTTAATCTTACTTGCCTCCGTGATTTGGTTCACAGGTGCCCACCAGATAACGATAAATAACTAGCATTTCCCTGCCTTGTTTTAACAAAGGATTGTTCACACAGTGTCTGTACAGTGATTGTACGGAAAAAAAATTATAACATGTTCATATAATAAATTTATATATTTATAGTAAATTAATTATAAATATGAATAAATGGAAACATTTAAAATACTACATTGATTAATTTTTTAATATTTTTCTTTCAAAATGTTAATTTTGATTGACATTTGTGAATTAAGATCTGTGTAACAATGAAATTCTTATTTTCTTTGTTCACTGGATGTTTCTTCCGTTGCTGAAATTATAATGGTAAACTTGTAGTGGGATGTTGATTTTTGACTAACTAGGCTGTTCAGTTTGTCTTGCAAATTTTAATTACAGCGTTTGCAATTAGTTTAAATTGTAATTGAGTGGGATTTGAATTCAATGTGAAGTTACTTATGTCATATGCATATCATTCTTGAATTCTGCTCGTTTAAAGGACAAAGGCATGTGGTTCCTTCCTTTCTTTTAAAATCGTCATTTGAGTAATCGCTGGATGTACATTCATTTTTTTATTAATATTTTCCCATTTTTTAAAAATGCATTGCTTTTATCTATATCAGTGAAAGTGCTTTAGCCTTTCATAATTGCTTCTAATTGGAAATGCATTGTAATGTGTTTGACAGGAAAAAATCCCTATTTTAAAGTTTAATGATTTCACAACTAAACGAAATTATACATTAGGTTGGAAAAAAGTTTTTATTCTATTTTAGAACTATGAGTGTCGTGCTCAATATCTCGTTCAGTTTCGATCATATAATTTCAGATTTATGATTTTATAAAAGGCTACATTTCGCACTAAAAATCTTTTGCTATTTTTTATTTGGTCTTTTCAGTTTTAAGATATAAGATGATAAAAATGGAATTCATTAAAGAAAACGCAAAGTTTTTCTTTGATAAAATCAAAAATATAATACAGGCAATTGAAAATCAGGAATCTTGTTTATGGCCACGTCACTGTAACAACCATTTTGATATATCGTGTCATTTCAGTTTCATCGTTTCCATTCAGGTATATTTGATGTTAAAGGTACACTTCACACAGGTAGGGCCATCGTCAAAAATATCGATAAATTTACAAAAATGTCTGAAGTTGGTCAGCACGTTATCAGTCCAGAAACGAAAGATCAGGTACAAAACATATAAAAATCATTTGCACGAAACTAATCAAAAGCATATATATAAAGCCTTCAAGTTCACGTAAAAATAATGAATTTCTTTTCCCCAAACTAATATATATTTAACTGTTCCACACTTCATTTGTAATTTTGTTCTCAACTAATCTATATGCTACATCTTATTCAGTGTTACAAAGAAGCACATACATATAAATAGTATAAATATCTTTAAATATAGAAATCTTTATTTTTCTAAATCCCATTTTTTTCCACCCTTACAAAAATATTTCAATTGGAAGCAACTTCCAATTAAAGATGGCTGAATTGGGTAATAATTTAAAAACAAATACATCATTCAAAACTCTTTTCCATAAGGCTACCTTAATTTTGAATCGCTGTTATTTTTCTAGACTGTAAAATACTACACTAATTAATTAAGTCATCTTAAACAAAAATGCATTTTCAAACCAATACTGATACTTAAGGTACAAATCATTCTTAATGTGTAGGATTCTAAAGCAAACTGTGTTTAAATAAATTGAATATTAGTATCTGGTCCGAAAACATTATTAAAGAATTATCCGTACAATTGTGAAGTATGCTATAAATAAATTGAATATTGATATCGGGTCTGTGAAAAGGTCCATACTTTTATAATAACCAGAATTATCGATTCCTTTATAATAACGATTTTTTACTTCGTAAGACTCTAAATTATTATATTGATTAATATAATGATATTCAAAATCTGATTCTATAAGAAAAATTGAAATTTCCCGAATTTTTCTATATTTATTTCCATTTTTTAAACTGGAAATAAATACAGAATAACTCCTCTAAAAGGAAAATACAGAGAACTTTTCGAAAAAGTAATGTAAATGCTTCATTATTAATGTCTGCATTTTTATAAAACCTATAACCTGGTTTGGGAAAAAGATATTAATTATTTCTTTTCCCCTTATTGGTACCTGAACTTCAGGACTTTATTTTGTTTCGGATTCACTTAATGCGAATAGTTTAAAACTGTTTTAGGATCCTTAGAACTGATAACATGTCGACCAATTTATATCCTTTCTATGGTTTTATCGATAGTTTTGAAAGCGGATCTACTTGTGAGAGCTGTATCATTAACATCACAAAATTACCTAAGCGGAATCCACAAAATCAAAATTTTTCGTAGTTGACCGTTGCAATATTGAAACAGTAAATACCATCCTCAATTTTAAACAGCCGGATTAGTATTTTCGCTTTTATCAAAGAAAATTCGTAAATGCTTTTCTTTTTTGTTGACTTCCATTTCTAACACCCTGTATCTCACAAGGGAATGGACAAAAAAAAAATAAACATCAAAAGATTTTTTTACTAAGAAATGTTTTCTTTCCAACGAGCATAAACCTGAAATATTTTGATCAATACTTTATGACACATGGATCAGTACAGCCATCTAACGAAAAAAGCATGGAATTCTTTTACCTCAACCTAATATTTTCTATTCATCTACAAACCACCTACTTTTATTACTTCTGTTTTAGTAAATTGAAAATTAATTTATTTCGATTAATTTCAATGTTTTTTAAATGTACAATAATCGATTTATTTCTGATAACATTGCTTGATTATAACAGTCTGTTTTTTAAATATAAAATAATAGCTTGTACAAGGGAGACAAAGTATCGTATAATTGTGTGGGAGACTAATGCCTTCTCTTTGTGAGACTGTCTCAATTACGAATTACCCTTCAATCCTAAAATTTAATTTGTTGTTACTTATTACTATTTTAATAAATATACTTTAATATTTTTAATAAAAATATTTTTATTTTTATTCCACAGATATGTCATCAGACGCAGCGATGAGGATGTTTGTCGCTTAGAAATGGAGTTCCTGAGGTTCGACGTCGAATCCAGCAGTAATTGCGAGTATGACTACTTGTCCATAAATGGAGAAAAGATCTGCGGTCTAATAGAAAACTCGACAAGTAAGAAGACATAGTTTAAATTAACATTAATTCTATGAGAAAACGCAAAAATATTTTTTAAATTTTAAAATTAACTCGTTTATAAAAATAAGCGATCCAAATTGCTTATTTTTAAAACTGATATTAAAATTCGTTATTATGTCCATGTTCTTCTTATTAGAAGGCCTCGTGTGCTTTTCCATTCATTGTTGAATAATAAGGTATGAATACTGTTGCTTTTCATATTCAAACATATCATAATAATTGCCTGCGAATTTTCTGGGTTTTTGCGGTACAACACTGTACTAATACCGTTCACTAAATATAGAAATGTTTTCTTTAAGGTAACAAGTGATGAGTGATCATGTTCCTCACATTTTCCTCTATTTTTCTACCCTACATACAATGCCAAATAAAATATTAACTACGTAACCGTTATGCAATGATTGTACCTTGCACATTTGAGTAGAAAGTCAAGAGTTTGCTTCTAGACATTGTTGAGCAAACAGAGATGAATGTTACACTTATATTCTCTGCATCTATTTTGTTGGTATGGCTGTATTTGATATCCTCTGAAGAAAGAATTTTATTTTTGGATGAAAGAGCTACTCATCTTTATTTAAGCTTTCATATAATGAGGTCCAATCATGATTTTAAGCTGTAGAATTTGGCGCATCAAACCATAATTTAAAGTTATTGTGCAGGATTGCACTTCAATATTACATTAGAATTCCTTCTGTCATGAAGTCACTGCCGGATTCGTACACGTTGGCTTATATTTGTTATTGAAATTTTCAATTAGATAAAAGACGCCAGGTGGAAGTCTTTGTAATTTTGAAGAAGTAACCAAGTAGAAGACCCCTAGACTGAGTTCACTACCCCCAGCTGTATAGTTTCACATGGAGGATATTGCGATCACAACAAATATAATGTCAGAGATTAGAAAATGAGTCTTATATTTTATGTTTAAAAATCTCTAGTACTTGTCTTGATCAGTATAACTGTTGATGCCTACCCAACCAAAGAGAAAAGTGTTAAAAGTTATGTAGAACATATTGAATAAATTCACAATGCCATCACCAAATAACAATAGTTCATTTGTCAACAATCTATTTTTTTAGAAACATTTGATTTCAGTTTATGGAATAAAGGACACTTTGTTAGCAAAGTTTCAAGTGTAAAAGATGCATTTAAAAATCAATAACTCTCAAGCATCCAGCATTTTTGTTCACCAAGGCAGTGTTCTGTGTTGGAGAGGTGAAAACTTGATTGATATTTTTAACGTTCACAGTTATATCCCAAATTAACTGTAATTCTTCTGCCGATAATCTGTTATGTAGTATCAATAAATGTAAGCTATAGGTGATAATACTTTACAATTTTTTTCTACTTAATATTTTTCAATAATTAATTATTTTTTCTTATAGGAACGTATCTCTTCCAAGACTACGAAAAGCAGTTGATATTCCGATCAGATTCCGGTACCTCCAGACCAGGCTTCATGATTCGCGTTCAACAAGTGGATTGTTCTACTGCTACAACAGAGCCACCTTTGCCTCCCTCTAAACCATGTGACCTTCATTTTTCTACTGCTACATTTGAACTTCGCAGTGATAACTATCCCAGCAACTACGACTCCCATCTGAGATGCACGTATACTGTGTCCAAAGCACATCCAGGTGTGTGCGCCCTTGAATTAACTTTCTTGGCATTTGACGTAGAAGCCAGCGAAGACTGCCAATACGATTATCTCAAAGTCCAAGACGAAAGACTGTGCGGCATCTATCCAGCAAACCTTAAACGTATGTTAGAAGAAATTTACTTCAGTTCTGAATTTCACTGCCTTAGTTAACACTGATCACAATCTAATTCCAGCTTAATTACAGAAATAAGAATAATGTGGGCACCATTAGCATTCCTTACAAATAAAATTACATTGAAATGTAGAGAATTTCATTTTATCTTTAAAATGAAATTCTATGCATATATTTCTACGGATTGTGGTAGTTCAATACAACGAAAATGTTGAAATGTAACAATGTAAAATTTCTGACATTTACCTCTCCCTATTCTCTTTCATTTAGAATTTGAATGCAAAATATTTCAACAAAAAGAAATCAAATCTCTCATTAAAAATATTTTTGAACGGTTAAAATATTTAAGTGAATGCCGTTTATTTTTAAAATAAATTCAAATGTTTAAAAATTTTACAAAATTTTAGTAGCTTTAGGAAATACCGCTAATTAATTTTTAACAAACTTAATTGTGTTTCAAATTTTTAAATTTTCCTTTTATTTTGCTCTTTTGTTGAAGACAATTGGGAAATTCTAAAATAATTTTAAGAATTATTGAAGAAATAAATTAACAATTTTATTAGGTTGGAGAAAAAGAAATCCATTATTTTTACGTGAACTTTTTGTAACTTCTTTCAGATTCGCTTTGTAAAAAGGTTTAAAACAGTTTTCATGTAGATTTTTAGGTCTTGTGACACGATTGCTGACATGCTGTCAAGTTTGATAATTTTTGATATTTTATAGACATTCTCGACGATGTTGTATCCATGCGAGTTGCATCTTTAGCGTCCAAATACCCAAACGGAATCGACGAAAAAAAAATTGTGCGTAACTGATTGTTACAGTCATATATAGGACAATAAACACCTTTCACAATTTTAGCCACCTTGTTTGCATTTTCGCCATTATAAAAGAAAAACTAAAATGTATCGAATTTTCTGTTTGTTGTCTTCTATTTTTAAAACCTTGTACTCATAACTGAATTAATCAAACAAAAAACCGCAAGAGAATATTTTAGTGTCAAATGTCACCTTTCCAATGAGCATAAATTTGAAATTCTTTGATAGATATCTCACGAGATAGCGATCACTACAGACGTCTAGCGGAAAAATAATGGATAACTTTTTCCCCAAACTAATATTTTTAAATGTAGATTACCAGCCCTCCAGCATTTGTGTACCGATGTTTCCAGTGAAAATCGTTCTTAATTCCAGTGCTAAAATAATGATTTGGGAGCATAATGAATTATATTTGTTATTGCGTACAAAATTGACACACAGATGGCAGAATTAAGTTTTTATCCTATCCTAAATATTTTTATCAAAATTTATTCTGTTGGTGCTGCCATCTGTTCGTAATCGACAAAACGAAATATTCAAATAACAAATTAGATTTTTAATCAAAGACACACTCAAATTATGATATAAAATTTTGTGAAGTGTAAGTTTTTAAACTATATTTGAAATAATTTAATTGAAATTTTATTTGAATGATATTTAAAATCATTTTCTTTAAGAACTCTTTGGTTAAATTTCTTTAATTTTTGAAAATTGTTTTGAAGAGGCACGTGTCTCTAATTTAATACACGGGAAATTAAAAAAATTGAGCATGATATAATTTTTTTGTACTTCATTAATCATCACAAAATTAATTTTTAATTAAGTATTTTTTTATTAAATATATGCTGTTTCAACCTTGATGAATTAATTTTATTTCAATTTTATTATATGTTTATATAATATTGTATTTATTAGAATATATTTTGTTGCTTTTTTATTACATCTATTCATGTTGTTTTCTTATTATGATTATTCTCTTTTTTAAAACATATATACCTTGTAACATACTTAAATAATTTATTTAATTCTGAAACTATTATTTCTGTGCAAATGATCTCTGTTTTACATTATAACAATGCTTTACTTGATTTGTTATATTAATTAAATTGCATTTAGTAGAATTCTACTGTTATAGAATTAAGTAATATAAATACTCACTTAAATTATAAAAATTAAAGTGCTAAAGATTTACAAAAAAAAAAAAAACTTTTTTTTCGTAAAGATTAAATATGAAGAAAATTATTCTTTAAATATATATGATAAAATATTCATTATGCTATTCATACCGCGATTTAGCAATCATATCGTACTTTTCTTCAAAGAATATGTTTAAGCAAGCATTTCGAGTTTTGATATTCATTTGACTATGACGAATTCTGCTTCATAACAGCAGTCAAATCTTAAAAATTTGTTTGATACTTTATTAAATATTTTGTTCCAATAAATTTTTGAACTAATATGCACTAGATAGTTTCATTAAATTAGCTTATTAATATTAGTGTAGAAATTATTTTAAATAAAGAATCCTAATTATTAATTTTATTAAGCTTTATTAATATAAGTCAAAAGTATTTGTAACATTTTTAATACATTTTACAAATACTTAAAATAATGCTAATTAAAATTAATGTTAAATTAATTTTAACACTAATAAATGTTAAAACTAATTAAATTATTTAGATTAATTTGAAAAATAATAATTATTAAAACTTTTTTATTGATATTTTCATGAATAAAAATATATTTCAATAATTTTTTTTTTCGTTATTGATTCAAATATAGTTCCCAAAATTTTGACTCTCTAAACACATCAATTTTTGAGATTTAAACTATATAAAAGAATAAAGTATTTGAAAAAAAATTCTTAAAAAGTGCTCGAAATTCAAATATTTTTATATATTAACAGATATTAATTAATAAAGAAATATCACCTTACTTTTTAGGTATAATTCCCTTTGAAGGTTCAGATGCGATATTCGAATTTCATTCTGATGGAGCTACTTCAAGACCCGGTTTCCACGTCAGAGGGCAACAGATGGACTGCGCCCCTTTGACAGATCAGTTGATACCATCTTCTCCTGCTCCCAAAATAGGTATCTGAAATCTCTTTTTTGTTATATACAACGTTGTCATATTAACAAATTTTATAGAACTCTTTAAAATGTTAAGTTCATCATGGAAATATACTTGGAGGCATTCTCTAAAGATCATTTTCATAGTCATGACTTGGATCAGAAATGACTACATACTAAATTCAACCTTAGCTTCGATAAATTTTGAAATAAAACTACATATTATTCCTGCTATAAAACTATAGTGAATAATCTTTTTTCATATAAATGGTTTCAAAATAAACCTTATGCAAAATTTTAAAATATGTCTACTTGATTGCACTTGAAATGATTAACAATAAGTGATTTAAGTGTGGATGTGTTAATACATGAAAAAGTCGATTGCTTGGTGCACCATTGAATTTATTCTATATCCATACAATTGTAAATACCTTGTCACTCATGCTAATTTGGAATAATAAAACTCGTCGTATTAAACTAATTTTGGAAAGATGTCAGGAACAATTGAAATTTAAATTATTATATAGTTATCTAGTCAACGTAAAGTGCACAGACTCTAGTCAATGCGTGGATTCATTATAAAAATAAAATTTGAATGGAAAATTAGACACTTTCATTAACTTGAACAGCACATAATATTATACAAGTTTACAATAAAAATGTAAAAAAGTGAAATTCGTGTCAAAGAAAGTATCATAGCCAAGTGTTGTTAAATACTTCATCTCTCTTTTATTTCTGAAGATTGAAGTAATCTAAAGAACATAAATTTATTTTATTAATAAAATTACGGAGTCATATATTTTTAATCATCCATAAATATGATTTATTCCACTAACGTTTTCATCAAAAGTTAGTAAAAATGATTCAGCTAAAAACAGGGTGAAATGCGACATAAGCATTTGGTGTCAATTAGTAAAACATCATTTTTCACTGTTAAATATTAATAATATAGATGAATCAATGTTTGTTTTTGTGTTAGAAATATTGAAAAAGTTATTGTTACCATAAATCAGCGACTCTCAACCATTGTACAGCGGCATTTTTCTGTGCAGTCTAGTTCTTAAAATTTACCGCTAAATTTTAGAAGTGTATAGTATTTTTTATTACGAGTAAAGTTTGTTTATATCAAATAAAGTACACTGCAAAAGAAAACTTGTTTCCATATTTCAGTACTACATTTTTTACAGTTACTTCGATAGCTGTGGCCTTTCATTAAGTGAAATATTTGCCTCTAGTGAAGAAATTTTAAGTGTTTCTAACGTCTATAATTTTCTACATCTTATTTGTGTGAATTCAGATATTTAAAATTAACCAACATAAAAATGTTCGAGAATGTTAAATGTAGAAGATATGAGACCTAACATTGCCATTTTAACCAATTATAAATTAAATTATCAAAAGACATCAAACTTAAATTTCGTACGTCATACGCTAAACTGAACTAAGCTCCGTCGCACGACAGCCCATCGGGGAGCCAAGGCCTACATTACCCATACCTGTTTCCTTAACCTAATCCTCTGGGTGGGGGTGAAGAATATGGCCCAATGTTAGGGAGTCAGACTAACATGGTACTCCAATAATTAGCTCCCAAGCATGCTTGGTAATCGGTTTTATTAACCCAACGAAGAGATTAATGCTATGTCGAACTTGTGCCACAAGAGTAGAACCTCGAACCAGTGCGTTGATAGCACGAATCTCTACCAATATTCTACCGGACGTCGTATTTCACACGCAATATTCGAATATATTTTAGTTTCATAACATCTAACAAGCTATTTTTAAAATAATGATTAATGCTTGAGAGTCTTAAAAAATGCTCGTCAATTACTACGCGCTCTTTGCTTTTGATATCTGTACACAAAGCAACCTAGCAAGTAACTAACCGTTAAACTTTGGTTTCAGTTCAGCAGTTCGTGAGTTCATTTCTCACCTCATACTAGGAAGTTAGTACGGATTTGGAATTTACTTTAAGTTGTAAACACGGTGGAATTAGCTTTCGAATATAAGATGTTAACGTAAACAATATCACAGAAATGTTACATCCAAAGCCTTTTCCTCCATCCTCCTCTGTGTAACAGTTTATTTGTTTTGTTCTTTTATAGTCACTTTTCTCCCCAAAAATAAATTCCATCATTACTTATGGTTATATTTGATTCCGAAACACTATGCAATATCCACTCCTGATATCGAATTAGAATCTCTGAGCTATTGAACAAGAGAGACCAAGTGGAATAGTAAAAGGGAAAATTCTTTAAATTATTTATTTCTGCAGATAACTTCTGCAATTTTTTGCAAGTTGTGTGCGTTTATTTTTTAATTTACATTATTTTTTATTAGATGAAAAATAAAGCTTTGCAGTCCTTAGAAAAAAATAACTGAACTTTCTCTTACAATTAGTAAACTTCATATAGACATAGCGGCGTAGACGAACTTCGAACTGTACCTTAAGGTTAACTGGCTTGAAATACTCGCTCATCACCAAGTACCTCGAAATTTTGAACCACGGGCAGGTGACGAGATCACACCTGAACTGTCAACCTCTTTT
Source organism: Latrodectus geometricus (assembly GCA_026290005.1). Classification (NCBI taxonomy): domain Eukaryota; kingdom Metazoa; phylum Arthropoda; class Arachnida; order Araneae; family Theridiidae; genus Latrodectus; species Latrodectus geometricus. Next base: position 71,269 of record JAPDSC010116815.1, on the reverse strand, counting down.
TCTCATCCACCATGCAACAAAGGAAGGATTTCGACAGCACAAACTAACGTGGTCACATCCCCAACCCATGGAGTTCCAGCAACCTAGTGAATGTGAACGTAGTTACTATCCTAATCACTGTCTAAGGCAAATGATGCTTCACTTTGCTCATTAAACAACAAAAAAAAAGTAAAAGTATTGAATTTTAATCTTGAATTCAATTCTTGTGGAAGTTGAAACTTGTCATTGACACTTTTTTTATACCTAATAATGAACTGCTTTAAAGCAGGAATCAACAGAACCTTTTTCTTTTTCCGATGTCTATTTTTTCAATTTTAATTAACAAAATGCAGTTTCATGTTCTATAGCACAATAAAGGTTTTATATCAATTTTTAGTTACAACTATCAATGTATGCTCAACCTACAATCAATGTACAAGGTGACTTTTAATTAATTTACAGCTTTGAAACGAAACAACATAAGAATCGTTGCAGATAGCACAGCAAATTTTTTATTGAAAAGAACGTCGGAAAGATAATTAATTCAAAAGATTTTCAAAGTGAAAGCCATTAGAGGTGACGCAGTATCTCTACCTAGTCAAAGAGTTTTCTATTATTTGTTCAAGTGTTTCTCATATGAGTCACACACAGTACTAGATTTCCTTAGGTTATTGAGATATGTCAGCTTCTTCTTGTAAACCAAATCTTCCATTTAACTTTAAAGATAGAAATCGTACGGATTCATATCAGATAAATAAGATTGTCAATGCAGTACACCAGAATATTTGTTTTGAGAATCAATAAGCAATAAACCACGTTCAAAACACACTGTTAATGGAATCAAACACTCTGCCTGTACGATACTAGGGGGCATCATACTTCATGAACTAATATCCACCGGTCTTAATACCCAGAACACGAATCTAAAAAAAATGACTGTCTCAGCCTCACATGCATCAGCTTTAGCCTCGACGTACTTACCATTGTTTTAGAAAGCTTAGGTCGAGTGTTTTACGTTTTAGCCGACTTCCGTAGCAATAATGGTGGTTTTTTACTACACAAATAACAATTTTTAACAATGAATAAACGTCTACGTTTGAATATCGTAATGAAGTTTGAATATCGGATGTTTAGAAGACATTTCGTAATGTCGTGAAACAGTTTCCTTTTATGCCCTTCACCGCTGCATTAATAGTAGCGCAATCTAGTATGTCACTGCTATGTTATTTCATTTTAAAGTTGTAGGTTTACGAGTTGTAGCTTAAAAAACATCTTGTATTTAATGAAGACAAAATCCAATATATGCTCATTGTATTAAAAATTATAGGCTAGTTGATACGTTAAGTTTTTAACTCTCTTGGTTAATCTAGGAAACTGTGATGACACATTCACGAACACAAGTGGAACATTCCAAAGCTTGGGATTTCCGGAGCCATATCCGGCATCTCGTCGATGTGTTTACCGGTTTGTAGCAGAACCGAATCACTGCAGAATTTCTTTCCAGTTCTTGGAATTTGGACTGCATGCTGAAAATGCGTTGTGCGAAACAGACTTCCTACGTGTCAATGGCATCAAGTACTGTGGCCCCCAACTGCTGGGACAAAAAAGTGAGTAATCCCACTTTAGTATGATTCTTTTCCGTGTTTTGAAGAAACATAATAAAATTGCCAAACTTGAAGTAGTAAACCGAAAATGTTTAGTATTTTACAAAAGTGTGGCTATTTCATATTTATCTATGAAACAAATTTTATAACTCTCCTAAAATTTAATAAAAATAATATTTTTGCATATATGATTTTATAAATATGAGATGTTTAACACATGATTTTATAAATTTATTTGAAAATGAAATAAATCGAAAATTTTTTAAGCAATCTGAAACTTTAGTGGAAGGAAATATATAAAAATGTTTAATGTAAATCACATTTTACAAGTTTATTTTACATGAATGCATATTTTTTCTTAGGGACATTAACGTTTTATGGTTATCCCAGAGAGGTGAACGTTACCTTTGAAAGCGATGATTCCATATCAGACAAAGGTTTCTACGCAGTGTACAGACAGCTGCCCTGTTCTCCAGCGTTGGGTAATTTTTTTATTTCGATATTTAAAAAAATTAGGATATAATATTTTCATTAGTTTGCTGCACTCTCACACACACACACACACATACACACAATCCCAAAAAACGAAATTTCAAATCTGTATAAATAAATTTTTATTGTATGTGTACATTTATTTATTTATGAAATTGGAATGAGAATGATTGATTGGAATAAATCTTATATAGAATATTGGTCTCTGCCTAAATTAAAAGTGTTTTATAAATCCTATTAAAATTATAATTACAGAGCTGTGATAGAGTTGACCGTAATTAACGCTGATCAGAACTCAGTGTAAGGTTGCTTATCCTGCAATACATTTCAATTAGGTACTCAGTTTGTTTCGAAAATGGAGGCTCATGATTCTTTCCCTTTTTCAAAATGTAACTGGTATCACATAAAAATGCATGTAAAATCAAATCTCAATTTTTTCTATCTTTTCACATTAGTTTTTAAAAATAAAAGGATATTTCTGAAAAACTGTTGTTTTCGTTCGTTGCAGCGACATTGTTTCGATTTCCCCAATACGCCACCTTTAGAAAATCCATTGGAAGCAACAATACTTTCTCAGACAGAACTTACCAATACATTTATTAATAATTGTTAAACCATTTTAAGGTTTTAAAAACTGCAACATTTTTTATTTAATAATATATAATCTTGTTAGTAACAGATTTTAGTTTGATATTAAAACCAGCCAATTTTTACAAGTGAATTTAATAATTCATTAAATATATTAATATAATATAATTTTATTGTTTAAGATTTCAATGTTAACAATTTCTTGCAAACAGAGCATAACACATTAATGTTAACAATTTCTAACACATTAATGTTAATAACATAGCACAGAATATAACACATTAATGTTAATAACATTTCAATGTTAACAATTTCTTGCAAACAGAACATGATTTAAACTATATTTCTAATTCTTAAAAATCAAAGTTTCTACCAATAGAATTCTCTAATTGATTAAAAAAATAATAGTTAAACTGTGAATTTTTGAATCAACAAATTTCTATCACTATATACATAGAACTCAAAAACTAAACTTAATATTCAAGCCATTTTAAATTTTTTAAAGGAACAGTTTTCAACAAGTATTATTCTATAATTCATCAATCCTGTCTTTCATTATTATGCGTTTTAAAACCCAAAAATTACCCTTTTTTAAAGATAAAGCTACATAGCTTATCAATCCAAATTCATAAAATATTCTAAAATTTATCAAGTACCAGTAGCAATACATTTTTTGCAGGTAGAGCTCCCTCACAACGAAAGGATTCCAAAGTCTCTAACTGCGATCGTCTATATGCATCACTTGCTTTCAGTATTTTGAGTCCCGGCCACCCAGAGAACTATCCATCAGACGTGGAGTGCAAGTACACCATCCGAAGACTCGGGCCGCGCATTTGTCGCCTCAAAATGTCTTTCAGGGCATTCGATGTTGAATCCAGCGAAGGTTGCGAATACGACTATCTCGACATAGACGGAGAAAAGATTTGTGGAACTTTATCTGCTGGACATGTTCGTAAGTCCCAGGAGTCTAATGTTCAAAACATTATTATTTAATGCTTGTTTAAAACTCTGAAATAAATTATGTGACAAAAGAAATTTCAACTTGAAATTATTTATATAAATATATAAAAATGTTAATTTTGTAATTAACTTTTAAATGTTAAATGCATTTTTAAGTATTTATTTAATGCGTATATATAAAAATCAAATAATTATGTTTTTGATTGATTATTCTATTATATTTTCTTTTGATTTTGTTAGATATCACTAAAGAATCCCAGTGGGGTGGTAAAAGCGATTCATGCACTTAAGTCACAGGTCCAAGGTTCGGGACTCTGACTGGATACGGTTGACTCAGCCTTCCAATCCTTCAGTGGGTCGATAAAACTGAGTACCAAGCATATTTGGGAACTAAACACTAGGGGTTTTGCGTTAGGTTGACCGCTTAACCGAAGCATAGAAGCTTCGCTTCTCTCGGACATGAAAACAGATATGGACGCTGTAGGATGATGTCGGATATGAAAGCCATACTGGCTGTTGTGTCACTAAGTTTGAGATATCAATAAAAGTTAATGTATTACGCAAATGATCATTTGTAAACTTCGCTAGTTATATATGTCGGTAGAAAATTAAATGTCACCAGTACAGATAACCAGCAAAGATTAATATAATCCATATGTATTACATTAATGTTTCAAAGTTATAGATAAAAGGCTGCTTGTGTGGAAAAGAGTTAGTTTCTAAAAGTTATTTTTGCATATATAACTGCCGTGCAATATCCACGACTTTTGAATGCAAGTCTCCAAACATGTGAGCATAGGATTACAATAAGATCGTATATCATTCTGTGAATGAAATTTCTTATATGCTTCATATAATCGATCAAACAACGGTTAAGTGAGCTGTTGATGATGATGAATTCATCTTCCATTTATGTTTTATACGCGCTTTATGTGGAAGGCAGAGAGAGATTGAATGATTTAGTACACCAAGGTAATATTGCAACATTTTTAGCACACTGGGTGACAACAATGGTATGTAGACGATCATTATCCTGTTGGAAAGAATCCTCTTGACTATTCCCCAAAAATGGTAAAATGTTTCTCTGTGCGACATAAGATATTTGTTATGAATAGAATTAGAATAACGATATCATTAGAATGCTCCTGCTGTATAGGAAATCGTTTTAAAATCATAGTTTGGATCTAATGTATGTACACCGTAAAAAGCTTACATCCAATTCCTTACATATTCCTATAGCTGATATACTGCCACCATGGGCTTTAAAATAGAATAATCCTTCATTCTAGAATACAAGATAATCATTCCGTCTTCTATCCTTTGCTTGATACTATAAAAATCGCAAATAGTAATTCAATGGCGTGAATATAAGATGGCATCTGACTCAGAAATTTTCCTCGAAAAATTGATTGTTTGCAGTTAGCTGTATTATCCTAGTGCCAAAGAAGCTGTAATATCTGCTGTAACTGCAGTTTGAGCGCCACACCAAGTAAACGCCAATTTTTATTTCTGTGGTTGCCCATTTGCTCAGTTTCCTTGGGATTGTGCTTTCCCATGTTTACTGCTGTTAACATTCATCTATATGGAACGCGTGCTGATAAAAAGTTTCTATGATAAAAGGGAAAAGAAAATTCTTCTTTTTGTAACATCATAATACAGCTTTCTTCAAAAGCAATTTGCTCTGCCTTCTTCATCTGCTTAAGTGTATTGTTGCACAAAACTTCTTGTCATGGTTTAGCTTTGATGCTGATTGCCATGAAGGGACTTTGAAGCAAACTTGAGTTGATGTTCATTCTGGCGTTACTAGCACACGTTTGATTCGTTAATCATAAAATTTAATAAGTTCATTTATTCATAAGTTCATACACCCCTACCAATTTTATTTGATTAACACAATTCTTTCTAGCTCTTTTTTTTCGACCAGCAATTAGCAAGTTAATTTTGACATGAGTAATTTTAGAAATTTATTCCCTTCTATAAATGAATATTTTTTAATTAGTATTAAGTTATTAATTTCTGCTTTTCTGAAAGTGTATTCGCTTACACAAGGCAAAAACTAAACTTATTGACATTTTTCATTAGATTTTTCTTAAGTTTAGGCTTCACTTGCAAAAGATACTATTTCATTAGATGTTAAAAATATTTAGTGCTCATTAGAGATATGTGAGTTGCCGATCATTTTTATTTTCTAATGCAAGTAATTTTACCTTTTAATTGCAGGAACCGTGGAATTCAGAGATTACCAGACGAAATTCATATTTCATTCCGATTCAGCTAATACGAGACCCGGTTTCGTAATCAAAGTGGAGCAAGAAGAATGCCAGGATAACCAAGGTCCAGGTTTAAAAGGACAACCTCAGTTGTTGCCACCACAACCACCCAAAGTACAGCCGCACTTTGAGCCACCGGTAGCAGAGCCTCCTCCCGTGGAAGAACACTATGTTTACCCTCCACCGCACATCGATTACGAGCATCTAGTGGACTATCCCATATATGAAGCAACAGCTCTGCAGAGGACATTGCATGTATGATTGGTCAAATCTATGATCATAAGCATGATCATTTTTAAATAAATACTATACATGCATTTATTGTACACGCATGTGCACAAATATATTTTCTTAAATTTTCATATTCCCTTATTTTTTTGCATGTGTTCCTAAAAATCTAAAATATTTTGTGCATGTTCATAAAAATTCTTTTGCTATATTCATGAAACAAATGCTATAAAATTTTTTGGGCATGTTCAAAATATTTTTGTAAATATCTATAAAATATGAGTTCATAAATGGTTTGATATACCCATAAGCTGCTTTGAATTTGTCCATGAGTTCATTAATCATATATTATATTTGGATAGCAATGTACTTTATTATAATATCTTATATTAATGTAAAGAAAATTTGAGATATATCTTATATCATGAAATAAATTTCTTTTTTAAGAAATTGTATGTTATTACTGATGTTGATTTTGCTTAAGAGATAAAAATATTTTCTCTTTATATACTATTATCCCTTCAATTACAAAAATGGTATTGTTAATATGTCATTGAAATGATCTAAAAAGCGCAGAAATAAAACTTGATTTATAGCTGGAAAATCTGTGTGCATTACAAATGCATAGTAAATATTAATAACATTACTTAGTAATTGTTGTTATTTATAATCTCCCATTTGGTCTGATGCAATTAGATCAGATCAATAAAAACCGTTGACATTAAGGAAGTCCAATACAAAAAATGTGTAATTATGGATATACTCCCAAGGCAATTCAGGATGTGTTGAGTTGATGTCTGTTTTTGCTAGTATTTAGGGCAAACAATTAATTTCTTTCTATCCCCAGAATATGAAAGACTTTTCAAGTGCCCTTTGGCATTTCGGGACAAATATGTGTTGGCCTGTCTGTCACAAAGGAGAAAGGAAAATAGGGAAAGCCTTGGTCCTTTGCCTTTATAACTGTTGTGAGATTCGAGTTATTATTCATTTTATTTATTTCGAGTCTTTGGCTCGAGAATAAATGTATGAGCTCTGAGATGAAGCTTTACTTCGTAATAGATAGAAAAGGAAAGCCTCAATTGTGTAGTAATTAAGATGTTGGGATCACATATTTCAGACCCAAAATACAAGATTTTTGTAAAATTTCGGGGACATTTTTGTGTTTATTTAATGTAATATAATGAAGATAAATAAACCTATGGGACTTATTCATAATATAATTATTAAGCAAAAATTAGTTTATATAATTTTTTCTAATTTAAAAACTTCTCTTTTGTAAATATCATCTCCTAATGCTATTAAAAAGACAATTTTCCATTTTGAATACATATTTTATCATCCACATTGACACTTTCCTTTCCAGGAAAGGGGAATATTTTTTGTATACTCTGGTTTTTGAATGCGGACCTTACACTTTTGATACAAGCAGTATCTTTTTTTACACAGAAATTTAAAAAGGGTATTACTTACAAAACGAAAATGCTCAGCACTGGTCATTTAAAATCTAAAATTCAAACCGTTATTTGGAGACATACTTGCACATGTCTGCCCTGAAAAATGCCATTTTCCTCGTGTTCTCCGGGTAATGAAGATATAATTACGTGATTGACCATTAATAAAAAATTCATAACTATTAATTTAATTCCGTGTTCATTATTTTATAATACATTCAGCATAAAATGTGTCCTACATTTTATAAGCACATAATATATATATATTATAAATAAAGCAATGGTCACTTAGAATATGCGTAAACTTGATTTGTTAATACACTTTCTTAATTAATAAGTCTTAATTTTTTTTTTGAGCATTTTTTTCTAAACTCTGTTACCCGCAAATTTGACTTTAATATTTAACTCGATGCATCATGTATGGAATATTAACGTCATGTTGGAATGTTTATTAAAGACATGTGGGGAATATTTATTCCGTCATATATGAAAAATTAATGTCATGTCTGGAATATTAAAGTCATTTGTGTCAGATTATGACAACATTGATTTGTTTTTCACATTAACCAGTATTTGTCATTTTAGGTGGCCAATCAGAATTGCGACCGCACGTATAACCGCCCAGAATTTGAGATCCGAAGTGTGAATTTCCCCCTTCCTTATCCCAATGGTCTGAACTGCCGGTACCTGGTGCAAAGGGCCTCCGACGACATCTGCTGGGTGAAGCTTATATTCTTGAGATTCGATCTAGAGCCCAGCGACGACTGCCAGTTCGATTACCTCAGCATCAACGGCAGGAGGATATGCGGAACTCTGCAAGAAGATGAGATAAGTGAGTTCTGACTCATTTTTGCTTGCTGAAATAATGAGTTCGTTCACATCTATTAATATGTATATATTAACAGCAGGTAATTAATTGAAAAATAGACGAGTGCAAAAGAAAACAAACAAAAGTATTGCACTTAAAATAGTATACCAAGATACATTTATTTAATAACATTTACAGTAAATTTTTATTGATATTTGAACCTGTAATCAACAAAACAACATAAATTTTGAAATGATTATATTAAAGTGTTATTTTAATTAAAGTGGTGCAGCTATAATTACTTCAGTGATTTTTAGGAATAATAAAAAACATTGATTTAATTCATTTGGGTATTTTATATTCTTTCTTCAATCAAAAAATATCTAAATTGTATATCAGGACCAGTAAATTTAAGATAATATTATTAAATTAAAAACAGAAAAATAATTTTAATGTTGAAAAATATGTATACAAAAAATATCGATGATTAATTATATTATGTTTGTCTGTTTAATGCTACTTTTTCTCTTTCTCGGATACAGTCGATACAATTATAAAAGATCTACTTTTATTCCGAATTTTTACAAGCGGTATAGGAATCGAAACTATAAGATATTGATGATTAAAACATTTCTTTCTGGTAATAGATCGGCAGGAAATGTATGAAAGCAAAGAGTGAATATATATAAAATACGTAATTATTGTTAAAACTTATTAAACTAGTTTGAAATATATTTTTCAACTTTTATTATTTCAAGGTATTTGGAACTTCTTATTATCATTAAAATTTCTATATATATATATATATATATATATATATATATATATATATATATATACGTTTCTTATAACCATAATTTAAATTAATATTTGTATAGTGATTGTTACCAATTAATTACTCCTCGTAAAGAAACTTTTTTGTCTCCCTCATTTTATATATTTAAAATTACCGTTTAATAAAACAATATTAATTCATTTTTTCTAGTGAAAATATTTTACTAACAGACTTCACTTTTTTTAAATTCATGTCAATAATTGAACCTGTTACTTTATTATGGAATTAATCTGTAACTATTTAAGGGCAGACGTCCATCCTAGTACATATTCTAAACTAAAACCTACCTGCACCAAAGTAACGTTCTATACCTTAAGAAAAAATCGATGAAATCGAATCGAAAAAAATCAATTGACGCAAGATGCGCCTGTAAAAAAGTATACATATGCATTCTAGAAATTAAATATAGAATCACATAGGATATAGGATAACATCATATAAATATTAAATTCTCAAGAGTTATAGGATGGAATCAAGTTAAAATTCTAAATAAATTTTTAAGTTCGAAACTAACAATAGTGGGTTATTAACATTAGAAAATGTGATTTTTCCTTTTCTGCATGTATAGTTCACATTTTTATCTTGCTCTCTCTGCATCTGCATGTGTATGTTTAAAGTAAGAATATTTCCATTTATATTATAAATCAGTTTTCATTTATCAATTAGAGCACTCGTCAATTTAGGTTAGGTGGACGAATGGTTAGTGCTCTGGTCTTTAATTCAACAGTTTGTGAGTTTTATTCCTATCTCGGATGGAAAAGCGTATCGATGTTTTGAATCCACTTTAAATTTTAACTCAGGTCAAATTATTTTTCGTGGTCAAAAAGCATTGAATGACAAACAAAACAAATCCAATTGAGGTTTGAAAAGGGAAATAAGTGACAGTCATTTCCAACTATCTCATAAAATTTCTTGAAGTTTGAATTATTGAGATTTTATTATAATGAGGTTTTAAACTATTAACCTTTGCTTAACCAAACAGTTCACCGAGGGTTAAAAATCGCTACCCTTTGGTTAACCAAAGATTCCACATTCATATAGCTAATGTTTAACAATGAATTTCAATCACATATCGACTCTTTCTTGTGAGCATAACTTTGCTGAGATAATCTTCAATTGACATTTCTGGTCAAAAGTTCCAACAAGCATCTCGCGATTGTACGATTAAAATTATTCTCCCCGCAATATAAAGTCTATTAGGTGTACCATTCAATCTCATAAAAAGGTAGATATAGATTTAATGATACTGCTTGTTGTTAAAAATTTGGAGAAGATCTTCTATTCCGTTTGAATAGGGCGTTTGTAATAATATTTTATTAGAGTGTCATAGATCTAATTGTTGTAATGAATTTGACAACATGCCATCAGATAGAAATTTCTGTTCTTTTTCTGGTCTCCATAGAAACACTCTTGAAAAAAATATGTCTTATATTTTGGTATTTAAGTGATCGTATTCATTTTCGAAATTATTAAGAATGAAATATTAAGAATATGAATTCGAAAGGTATGAGAAAATTTTCCCCACAGTTATATAGTTGATTCGTATATCTGAAACAAAATAAATGATTAAAAGGTAATATGCCAAGTTTAAAGCATTTAAAAATGAGTAAAAATATCCGCAAACAATATTTCCTTCTTATTTTAACGAAATACTAAATTTTTATTTGTTCCATTTAATTGTTAAAAATTTAAACACATCTCGAACAATATTTGTATAACTATTGGTACCTTCTTTTACGATTTAAGTTTCATCACTATATTTTCAATAAAATCTATATATTTGAAATTATTTAAAGTAATTGCTTTTTTTTAAAGGTTCTAAATCTGGTAATGAAACAAATTTATTCTGAAAACTACAGCTGTATCAATTCGTCAACTGCGCATATAGAGCTAAGCATATTTGATACCATCGAAATGGGTGTAAAAATTAACAGATCACTCAAAGCTCGATAAAAAGATACATAAACGTACAAACAACGCATTTGACCAAAACATTTCTAGACAAGTGTTTATTATTTTTAAATTTCTACGAATACCGATATTGTGTCTGCAATTATTGTAGATCAAGTATATTATGTTACTTTTTTTGTTTAAAATTCGCTTTTAATTTTTCATTTACAATTAATTTTATACAAAAAATACAAGACATGATTGGATTTGTATAAATTACCCCAATAGTTTTTAAAACAAATTAACAGTTATTGTGGATAAGTGAAATAAATGTGCAACGTATTACTTCGCTTATCCATAATAATCGAAAACTATGTTATTCATTATAAATTATTTTTATTATACCCCTGAAACAGTACCTCATTATTTAGAGAATAGTACACTAAATACTAATAAGTTTTATTATACATTTCTTACTATTTAGTGCATGATTATGATTAAAAACAGAAAATTAACTATCCATTACTTATATAAATATTACACATAATTGAAAACTGGAATAAAATGTTTTCTAATAATTACAGGCAGATATTATACTACTAATTTCTATTATGTTAGTAACATTTAAAGCAAAAAGTTATATGAATTGTTCATTTTTATAAAGTAATTAAAAGTGAATCTTACCTTTGTTCTTAGTTCTTAAAAAGATTCAAAATTATGTTCATGATTACCATTGTAATGTTTTCGCATAAATATCATAAGCCATTTTAATTCTATTGTAAATTATTATTATTAAATTTATTCTTTAAAAAAATAACTATCTTTTGTAATTTAGTAATCTTCATTCCATGAGAAAAATTGAAAATAATTCATAAAATTTCCTAAATCAACTAAAAGGAGAGTAAATACATTCATTTTCACTTTTCCCGATAATAATACTTACAAATATTTAGGTACTTTTTCTGTAAAAATGTTTATGTTGACAACATGTTTACAAAACATAGGAAAAATTGGTAAAAGAATTGTGAAGGCACAAACGGTAATATTTTATACACATTGACAATATTTAAGGAAACTGCTAAAACTATTTTTTATTCAATAAGTTAATCCTTTTTTTCTTTAGTATTCATTTTATTTCTGGAATGAGAATTTAGATGTTAAGGAATTTTGCTGATTTCTCTTAAGTTTAGCAATTTTACTGATTTCCCCTTAATTTACGTATTTAACTGTTTATACTTTTTTAAAGATAACAATTATTAGAATATATTGTCCTTAAGGTAGTATATTAAATCTTGCGAATGTGTTTTTACTTTCTCCTAAACGACACTGATCTGCAATGAACTGTAACGTGCGGAAAAGAATTCCCTCTCAGTATTTAATGATTTCCTAACTAAAGGCATTTTTATTCGTTTCCTATTTTAATTGATTTGTTAATATCTGAATTATTTGTGAAAAATAGCAGTTTTAATAAAGTTAAGCAAATAGTAACTATTGCATTTTTTTCAAATCACATATTTTGCACAAAACCTAAATATTTATTCTCCACTAGAAGCAATGTCACGCGAAATGTTTCTAATAATCCACAGCTTTAATTCATATAAATATAAATAAATTTATAAGACTCGATCGTCACAGCAAATGAAAAAAGAATTGTGCACTTGAATCTATACAATTACAGAATGTCAATAAATACACTTGTTATGTTGACAATAAAAGCTCAAGAAATTAAAAATATCTGTTGATCACGTGAGACTCATAAAGTGATAAACATAAAACTGAAAATGATTCTGATCAAAACAATTCACACGTGAACCACTTGTAGATGTCATACATCTAAAGATATAACTGACTCATATATCATATTCAGAATTCAAAAACATTAGAATAAATTTCAAGTCATTAGCAATTTTCTCAAGAAATTTATATAAAAGCAGCTTTTCCATTGTATAAATTTCTTAATATAAATCTTTCCGAATATTTCAAGTGTATTTATTGGTATTTTGTCTATAGTCTAACCATGATTGAAATAAATATCATTTATTTTTAATGAATAATGTTTTTACATGCAACGTTTATTGAAATATATTAAAGACTTGATGTAAAACAATTGATAAAGAACGCTTCTAAGCCGGGAGTTGAAGTGTTACCTCTTTAGCCTTCAACTTGTAACGTTCATTCCCACTCTCAACATAGATGTTGTAATGGTTTGAAGTTCACTTTTAGTTGTAAGCAAATCAAATTAGTTTTCATGTGCAAAACGTGAGTAAGATAAATAGAACTCTTAAGAATCTCACTACCATGGTGATGTCACTAACCTCTAATAAGTTAGATCTCATGGTAGGCATATATATATATATATATATATATATATATATATATATATATTCATTATCCAACTGATATCCAGAACCATTGTTGATGATGAAACGAAATTTATCCAAGAACATCATTAAGGTTACTAACTACAAAAATTGCTCCTTACAACAACACAATTTTCCTTTAAGATAGTACATTTGTAAACATACAGTTTTTGTTCATTATCTCTACAGAAATCATACCAGTCAATGTAATGATTTTTTCATGGTTTCAGAATGATTTCACAAAGGAGTTTTACATTAGTTTTCCATTTTAAAAAATAAAATTACATTCGTATACATTTTTGTTGGTCTGGCAAGATAAGAGACACTTTACCCTACTTTGTAATGTCTGTCAGCTTGAAAATGACGGAACACCCTAAAAAAATGTCGTACAAACATTCCGTCTCTATATTCTTTATTTTCGAGATTAAAAACTTTTAAAAACAAAGTGCTTTTTTACAGATTAGAATAAAACTTAGGTAAGGATGTTGCATTCTGGCATGGAATTGAGTAACGTCGCATAATCTGGAACAGGTCAGGATATTGATTTCCGATATTGATTTGAGAAGAGTTGCAGAGACTCGAGTAAAACCTACGTCAGGTTTTGCTTTCCGATATTGAATGGAAAAATGTTGCACAAACTAGAATAAAGGCAAGATGTTGCTTTCCGGCATTAAATTGAGAAAATTTATTTGCACAGTCTGGAATAAAATTTATGTTAAGGTGTTGCTTTCTGGTATTGAATGGAGAAAAGTTGCACACCCTGGAATGAAACTTGTGTCAGGGTGTTGCTCTCTGGCTAACTTAAAACACAGGCTAGTAACATCCTCGAAATTTGATTGCAGCTATATATATTTCAGTCATTTTAAAACAAAATTAAGGTCATTTGAACTTACTGTAAAAGTACTTTTGCCTCGGTGTAGTTACTTTTCAGGCTATCTGTTAGTTTGAAGAACAGAAGTCTTGGTGCTTATCTTCTTTAAATAATCTTATCGTTGAATAATGGCTGATTGGATTTATTTATAGATAATCTATGCGTAAGACCTAAATTCATAGAAGAAAACAACGTTTTAAACAAAGCAAAGTCAATAGTAATTATCGTTAAAAATCATTAATAAATTTATTTTTTCAAATTCCAGTTTTTCTTCAAAAGTTATATTAATAGCCAATGTCCCATTAGAAGCCTATGTCCATGAAAACTAGTAAGCTTGGTCGATAGTGTATAAAATAACAGTTATAATATTCATGTGCTAATAATTGTAACAATAACATAGTTAATATATATTTCAATTTCACACATTTTATTCTCTATAAGCAAATATATAATTTGGTGCTGAAACAAAAATTAAGGGAAAATCTTATAAATAAATATTTAATACTCGTGTTTCTTTTATTGTTGTAAGGTTCAGTTCTAAAGCTATTAATTAGATACTAAGCTAAACAAAAAGTTCCCTGATGCACTTTCTAATATAAAAGACAAAATATTAAAACATTGAATGTTTCAGTTTCCATTGGATTTTAAGAAAATGTTCTGCAGTTTCTTTTTTCTTAATGCATGTATATAAATATTATTGTAAACATCTTTCTATTTTCTTGTATGAAACGTTATGATCCATAAAACTAGTAAATACAAGCAGTTTACATAAAATAAACCATAGGACAAGCAGGTTTTTTAAGTTTATGTAAAGTAGTTTATTTCATTTAAGGTGCATATAGACAATCATTTAAAATATATAAATATGAGTTTAAAATGTTTACTTTTATCTAATTTTGTGTTTTTATCAAATTTTCATTCGAGTTAGTTACTAAATTGTCTCCTCTTGAATTCATAACCATGAAATCAAAATAATCAATCTTCAATATAGCACATAAATTTTAATAATATTTCTATTATATAGATTTTGACCAAAACACGAGTTAATGCTTCACAATATTTTATCAGCAGTATTTATTTATCACAAAAAATAATTATTTTCTTCAAATAAGAAGCCGTTGACTACAATTCTTTTAAAAAGTTTAGTTGTTTTTGAGAACTGAGTAAATAGTCTCAATATTTTTCTCTAACGGTCCAGGTTTGACAATACGATTTAATGGACACTACGATCTACGTACGTCATCATATTTTATTTTGAAAGATTTATGGACTGATTTTCAGTTGTTATCATTGATTTTCATGTGTTTTTGATTTGCTCACAGTTTTTCAAAGCTCCATAACAAGCTGTAATGACCAATGGAATTTAAGACATTATTTCTTTTACTTTAATTTTCGCAACATAAACCTCGCAACTGTTTCTAATGTGTCCAAAAGTTGTATATACATCATGAAGTTTTTCCTATCAGACAATATTGATTGCTGGTACTTATGATGAGTTCAGTAAACTAATATTATTAAATGTAAATATTTTTTCCAAAATGGAAGGACAAACACTTCATTATCTTCTTCTATTAAAGAATAAATATCAATGGAGATGGAAATGAGTGCAAATGTTTAAATATGTTAAAAATCCAATTTGTTCACTTATTTTCTCTTTCATAAGCCTTTATCCATGATGAATAAACACAAGTTAATTAAACTCGTGAAAAACAATCATATTAGATAATTTTCATTTCAAAATTTCATGGGTTCACTTGCCCTATCTTGAATCTTATCGTAATTTTAAATTCACTTGAAACATTATGCCTCGGTGAAATTATTCCTTGTGAAAATACATTGACCTCACTCTCGCAAGTTAAACTTTAAATTTAAGCTTAATTTTAAATTTAATTAGCTTAAGCAAATGCTTCTTCTCTGAACTCTTAACCATGATTTATTTTCTTTCATCTTACATTTTTTTTAACATAGAACGCGTTAATGCATACGAATTAACGTTTCATAAATAAATAGGTTATATTCACTTATCGCAAAGAAGAAAATTCTGAAGACACCCATGATGAAAATGTGAAGAGGGTGTTGGGAAACACCCAACACACTCATCACGACAGACATGTTCATGAAACGCAGAAATGGTATATTCCTTTAGCGCCACAGCGATTAGCATCAAGCTCTTTCAACAGCGAAATGAATAAAACCTGGATATTTCAATTTTGGGGAGATGGTCTTATGATCAAGTCATAACACGCACTTAATCTTGGGTGTAGACGGTTCTGTATTTAAATAAATACCTATGATGTATAGATATTGTATGTAATCAAATATTCTCATTTTCAAATGTGATATAATTAACTGAATGTTTAAAAATTTCTTGAATTATTTCTTTCTCTCCTTCAAACACTCATAAATTACTTTTATATCTGTTTTGAAGATAGTCTTAAAATTGATAAGTTGTTTTTAGAATTATTTATTACCATAACACATGAAATTTTTTTCACAGTTTTGTTTATTTATATTTAATTTAACTTTATGTTTAAAAATGTATGTATTTTATCATTTTGGTTTTCTTATTTGATTTTCTGTTTTACTTTTGCCTTTAAACATTCATTTCTTTTCTTGTGTTAATGCTGGACAGAATTAACACAGGAAAATTAATTCATTGATCGACACATAGATCATTCAGTTGCATATGAATATTTATTGAAATCCTTAATATTTGCATGATCCTTAATATAAATTTAATATTTATTAAAGCTTCCTTTTGAGAATTCTAAACTACGATTATATAAATCATGTATAACAGATGTTACCCAGAAAGGAATAATTAAAATTTTAGTTTCACTTGATTATAAATGCACAAAACATGTTTGACCTTTAATAAGCTGTTATGTGTTGTCTCGTCTCATCTGTGTTATATATGTTATATGTTGTCTCATTGCATCTATAGATTTGACAAAATTGTCCAATGCATAGATAAGGGGAGTTTTCATTTTAATTGATTTAAATTATATTTTTAATAGATAACTAAATTACATAAGAAATACATAGAAAGCTTTAAAGTTTTCGTCTGATCTGGAATAATTGTATTTAAATTTTTCTTAGTCAAAAATATATAAGCAAAGTGTTATTAATTTTTAGAGAAGATAGTGATGTCCATTTTAAAAATTTCTTACTATACTATACCAAAATTATATAATATATTTTTTGTTACAATGACAAGTTTACCTCAAGAATTGCTCCTGCGAAATAGTCTGATGAATGTCGGTTGCTATAATAAGAAAGCTACCCATTTCAAATGGTGTTATGAACTGATAATATTTATGACAATATCTCATGTTATTTTTTTCAAAGTATTCAGTAAACTATAGTTGGTGCCTTTATTTTAGCCCCTCCTGTTAAAATGGAACATGTGTATATGACATATCTTGGCAAACAATGGTATAGGACATATAAAGATAAGATTCAAATATATTACCAAAAGGAGCCTCAAAAGCCAACTTCATTCCAGTCTAATTTACTACGAATTACAATGCATCCTTCAGGATGATCGTTACTGTAGATCTGTTGCTGCAAAGAGGCTCAGTAAAATATCATGAAGAACAAATGTCTAGAGGTAATCGTACATGGTAAAGACGTGAAATATCCCCAACATCAAATGACGGGATCCAAATGGTAAATTATTAAGAACAACCTTCAATCATTTTTTTGAAGAATTTGTTTGCACTAGATCTTGCTTTCAGTTTAAAGTCTGATATATTTTTAAAATGCATTTAACAGTAGAAGAATAAATTCACTTTTAACCATTTGAGGACCTTTTAACCTAGGCTTGTTCCCCTTACTCTCCACAGTGGGAGTAAGGGGAACAAGATACACAGTGGGTCAGAATCCGCTGAATTATGACAAGAATCCCTGCATTCTTAATCTGTTTCATGTAAATTAGGCATTCAATTCTATAATAATGACCCATTAAATTAGACAAAAATGTATATTGTTGAACAGAATAAATAATAGTTCATCAAATCATCGATTTTTTTACCTAGTTGATATAATAATCATATTAAGTGAAAAAATTCAAATCTCTGTTTCTTAGTTGTACTGGATATTTTTGACTAAAACAATTCCTGGTAATGAATTCTATTACTATTATTACAGGGGCCTACCTTTTCAATTCCGATGAGATCACCATGTACTTCCGTTCGGATGGGGCGAATTCTCATAGAGGCTTCCTTATCCGTGGAGAACAACTAAAGTGTAAACCTCAAGCTGTTTCTGTTCCCATTCAGAGTAAGTGCGGTTACAGTTTTTTGGAATTTCTAGTTTCTTTTAAGTATTAACTAATGAAAATCATCAAAGAAATAAGTGAAGATACTATGAAATTTCTATCACAATCACTCATATTTTTCTTTATTTAAGAAAAGGGCATTACAATTTGGTTTCTTTGGTTCTATTACGTAAAGTGGGGATATAATCTCCACTTCCTTGTTAATATGGAATACCTACTTTTGTTCAGGTTTTAGCTCAGAGCGAAACAACTAAAGCGTTACAATGCGCGTAACAAATAAAGAGACAACTACATGATGTCTGGATTTTGACAAACAGTCGTGCTTCAGTGCAACTACTATCTAACTTTGGAAGAAGACTAGGCGGGTATTTTCGCCTTGAAAATATGAAATGGCTTTCTCGCTTTTCATGGGTGGCCATATCAGAGAGATTTTGCAGCAGGCTCCGATGATCATCTCTGACTGCCTTTGGTGGTAAGCTGACAGGGTGACCTTATCTCTTGTTTTAAAGTTTGCTTAGATTTTTTTTTAAAAAAAAACGAGATCTTTCAGGATCCTCTATTGTTTTTAAACTTTTTGTATGTTTTTGGATTTGAAAGATTGCCTGGCTTTACAGACAATCTGGGATTAGTAACAATAACAACTTCGTGAAGTCATATTTTAAACATAAGTTTGTTAAATAAAATGCATTTTTTAAAATTGCTTGTTTCATTAATTAATTCAAAATGGCCCCAAATTTATAATAACCCTTTAAAATTATAGTTCTGCAGTCCATTATTGATCAGTTTGACCACAAATGTTTCATTTTCCTATTAATTTTCTTGATTGCACTTTAGAATTCAAGGTAAGATTGGTTAATGTATTTCTATTAATATAATTCTTTTTTATATTGCTTACAAGATAACTCCTTAAATTACATAAAGAAAATATTTCACTTAAGGATGTAAATCACATTAAGCGTAATTCTCAAATAAATAATACTTAAAAAGACTTTTCATGGTAAATGTTTTTAATAAGTTGAAAAAATTCTGGGAAAAAAGAGTTTTCGATCTGAAAAAAAAAGGTTTTTCATATCATGTATCTGCAACTAAGCCTTGCATTTCTTAACATTTGAAATCAAATCTTTAATCCTTTGACTATCAAATAAGTAAGCAAATACGGTGTATAGACAAAATATAATATTCATTTTTTACACTTAGTGTCCAAGCTGTTTGATCAACGAGCCCAGTTGTTAAAACAGTAACTAATATTTTATCCCTCATTCAACACTATGAATATTTGCCTATTTTATATAGAGTATCCCTAGCCTATCATTTCCGGGGACTTTAAAGTCCATTTTGCATCGCAGATATTAATAGTTATTAACGGAAAAAATAATGACGTAAAATATGGACGTAAAATATATTAAACTAACGTACAATTTTAACGCATATAATGCATTTTTAATTATATGAAAATTTTCTTTTATCTTTATGATAAGAAAAAATAATGATTTTTAATGGTAAATGGCCTTTTATATAATGATAAGTAACAAAATAATAAGAGTGCAAATTTTAACATTAACTTACATACTTATATTCATAAATTATTAGTCTTAATTGCTGCAGAAAATTATATACAATCTAGTAACTTTCGAAATTTTTGTAACTTTTAACCCACTAATTAAGCAATATATTGAGTAAGAATATGGTTATTACATTGTCTGCTTGATACAAATTTAAAAAGTTTTTTAAATGCAAAATTTATCATTCAGTATTTCAATATTTTAGTATTTAATATGATTTACTATTTCTCAGCCAATCACGTCGTTTTCCTCCTTTCGGTTTTTTTACAGATAAGACAACAACATTCAACTGTGATCAGTCTTTTGACAGAGACATTTTCGTGTTGCAAAGCCCTGGATTTCCGAATGCTTATCCTCCGCTTCAGCAATGTACCTTTACAGTCAACAAATCAAACAGATACGTCTGTGGGCTGCAACTAACATTGCTAACTTTTGATATTGAAAATGATGCCGCGTGTCAGAAGGATTACTTACAAATTGAAGGAGAGCGTCTCTGTGGTCCTATACCCACCAGGACTATTCGTAAGTATTAACTCTTGGAATTTAGAATTTAGTTATAAGATGAAAAGTACAATGGTAATCACATAACACTTGACTACATCATTTCCAACAATCCTAGTTTTATACCCTGTTCTGAGTTACATAAGCCATGATAGTTTTATTAGTAAGAGCGTTCTTCTTATTGTCGAAAGGTAGTAAGATCGAATTCTTCTAACTTACAGAATATCTGTCGTGTTCACTAAAGTTGTTTAGGTCATGCTAAACATGTCCTGGTCGCAATGAAATGACATGTCTGGGCGTGACCGGTAAAGTATTGGGGTTTCCCTGCTTGGTCTCTGTTTCTAAATTATTAAGACTCCTACCTGTCTGGTTGCCTCCCCCTAACGGGTAACTTATTCTATCTATAGAGAAGTCTTCTGGAGCAACGACAACTCTGTTTTGGGATTTTATTAAAGTTCCTTTTAAATTTCCCAATTAACGACTGACTCTCTATCTTTTCCATTTGACCTTTAATTTTTAACAAAACTTAACATATTTTAAGCAGCATAATTAAATACTATTTAATTCACTTCTTGCAATTCAATCTTTGAAAAGATGGTAAGTGAGACAATTTCTTTTTATTTCCATCTACAATTCGAAGAAGAACTGCTTTTGTTGCGATATTAAGAAAATATTTCTTTCCTCCTTCAAAACATCTCTTTTTTTCATAATCTCAAAATAGCATGTTTAAGTTACTATTTAATAAATACGAAAATATTTTTTTAAATTACTTTTTGAGAAGCAAAGTAATTTTTTTCTAATTATTTTATAGTGAAATCAGAAAGGCGTAACCCACACTCATTATCCTTTCTAAAATATAACTCAATGTCATTCAACAAATCCTGTCTTCGAATAAGATTGGGATATCGCTTGACATACACATAAATTTTAAAATTTGCAAAATATTATGTGTCTTTTGTATATATATATATATATATATAAACTAGCAAAATTTAAAAGATTTTAATTAAAACTGCATTCATAATAATATCAAACTGAGTGAAGATTAAATCAAAATAATTGTTTATTAGGATTATTTAATTATTTCGGTTCAACCATTCTGAAAAGAAATTTGAATTATACGTCCTTCATCTTGTTTTCATGGAAACAGTCGGGTGACTTGGGGCACGTGTAATAAATGTGATTACATCCAAAGTCCATCTGATCACGGTTCCAGTGTTTGCATCACGTTATCATGTGTGCCAGCGACCTCTCAATGACAGTTCACCTCGACAATACACAAGAAAGTGTTTTTATCGGACTATTGAGTGCGGACTTATATGTTTTTACTAATAACCAAGATAGTGCGCATGCGCGTCTGTGAACTTGAAAATGTCAACACATAATAGATCTTGGCTTTATGCTGCTTCATTGGACGAGTTTTGAAGTTTCGTAGCACTTCTGGGGCTTTTTTTTTTTAATGCGAGATAGAACTTTACTGTTGTCTTTGAGATAACACTCTGAAAACAGAAAGTGATGGATTGCTTTCACCAAATCGTCGAGTGGTATTTATCTGAACATCTGGAAAGTTCGATAACTGTTGTAGTTGAATGACAAATACTTAAGTTCCTGATAATATGAATACATTATCGTATTGATAATTGGTGTCACTCCTTTCAGAAGTTTTTCTTGCATTTCGTTTAGCTTTCCGTTTTTATCTTTATAAATAAGATAAGGAAGACGATAAGATTTGAGAGACTTCTAATTTTATAAATAATACACAATAAATACCTGACTAATTGTATTATTTCAATACGCGATATTTCTCAGAAATTATTTTAAAATATTTTGTAATTCTAAATTTCCATTATTTTATTATTAATTTTTAATATTTTATTTTTAATATTTTATTTTGTAATTCAAATAAAACTTTTGATTGTCTTGAATAATTTAGCAATATTATTTATTATTGCTGATAAGAGATATTAAGATTTCGAAATCAGGGTTACGAATGTTTGTACCTAAATGATAATTAACATTATTTATTAAATCATGATTGATTAATATTTCCTTTCATTTCTTTAAGTTGTACGTTTTCAATTTGATATATAAGATTTTGAAAGCAATAATATCTTAAAAATCTTAATTTAATTCTTAACATAACATATAATCATCACCTCACAAATTATGTAATATAAATCATGATATTTACAGAATTGATTCTAGAATATTATTTTTTTCTTGAATCTCAGTATTTTTATATTTGTAAAAACAACTACTTATCCTAAAGAGTATTCAGCATTATTATTTGACACTATTGGAAACGAAACTATCGAAGACACAAAAATCTTTTAAATATTTTTAAAATTATTTTCTTCTACAACCATTTTATTTCATTCCTTTAAGTTACCTGTTTTCATTTTTGAAATAAAATCCTAAATAGCGGTTTAATATATAAATTAAGTTTTCATTAAACTTTATAATTTGTCATTAAAAAATTAATTTCAAGTAAACTACATTTAAAAATTTTTTAATTTGCAAATTTTCTTTTTTTATTTGCAAAAGAATTAATTATAAGCCCTTTTATAAAAAATAATATTATTATAAAATGCTTTTTATAACCAGTTAGTGACATCAAAATTATTGAAATCGTATTAATAGCATTTTTTAATAAAAGATATAAAAGTTTGTTGCAAAACTATTTATTTTTTATTTTATTTATTTGAAAGAAAAATATAAAATGATTTCGAGTCAAACATCAGGAATTTATGTAAAGTTTTCAGGTCGATGGAATTTTATACATATACTGAAACAAGCAGTGTGTGTAAATTAACATGTACCCATACTTGAAAAGAATTATGTATTTGAAATGTTGATTTTAAAGGAAAAATATTAAATAAGACGTTGTGAGAATAATATTTTGCTTTTAAAAGAGTATTCGTTGCTTATTATATGTATATATTTCTAGGTAATGTTCCTTTCATGAGTGATACAGTAACAATGAAATTCCGATCTGACGCTAAAACTGAAAGACCTGGATTCTCTATTTTAGTCCAACAGCTGGAAGACTGTGAAGACATCAGAAGATCAGGTATTAAAAAGTCTCTTTACCTATTTTCCCTACATACGGTACTGATGCCAAGAAGTTAATTTTGATTCTAATGTACCATGACTACTATTTGTTTTTACAAAAATACTATGCACCAAGATTCAGTTATCAACTTGTTAGGTATACTAGAATAATAATAATAAGTATTTTTTGCGAAAACTTCCTAAAATGCCATCGGTTTACTCTAAATGAATTATTTGAACTTTTATTTAATCTTTGATGTTTAAAGAACATAAAATTCTTCATATACAAATGTAAATGTAAAATAAACTATTTTATCTGGTATTAATGCCAACAGTTACTTACATTTTACTTATAGTATACATTATCTTTGAAATTCCAGTATTCAAACTTTTATTGCACAATATTTCACATCCAAGAAAAATATTCAGGTTCTTTAAATTCTATTGATTAAATATTATTTATTACCTGCTTTGCTCTTTTCCTAAAACTATTGAATAAAAGTACTAGAATATCATTTTCCTTTTTAATGTAGCATGACTGATATTCATTTAGAAAATCATTTTCTTGATGTACTTTGAATCATTTTCTTGATGATTCTTGATGAAAATCATTTTCTTGATGATACATTTTCTTCACACACCTGATGTACTTTTTTGAAGCAATTTGGGCTAAATAAAATATTTGTTTTAGCTCTCATATAATCAAATAAACTCTTACTCTTTGATGAATTTATCACTTAAATGTTTATCAAAAATATACTTTTTCTGGTGAATCGTAGTTTCTTAAAAAACGGTTACATGAAAATAGAAAAATAGGGGCAGTCATGCAATGAGGAAATACCTTTACATTCTCAAAATTTTCTGAGCGCCTCCAATTTCTTTGATTTACCATCATTTGAGCATCCGAGAAATTTCTTCATGCTTTTTGAAAATAGTCCTCAAATAGATCTAAGAAGTACATTTCACAAACGAATTTAAATCAATTCTAACGTTTTGAAAAATTGTTCTCAAGATATACGAGATTTTAATATTTTTCCCCAGATAATTCTAAAATTCGATCATTTCTTAAAAAAAAACTATTTCTGTGCTCCCTCCAATGTACTCTTTTTATAATTGACGTAAGCAAACTTTTGATATTTTTTAAAATATTTTCTTGCATATCGTCAGGGTGGGTACTTTAGTATACTTGACATTTTCTTTTGTGTTGTAACTTAGAAATGTTACTAAAAACCGAATAACAGCTTACCTATATATATGTAGAAGCAATATAATAAAATAAAATTCTATCACTATAAATTGCTCAATAGTTTAAAAATGTATCCTATAAGTAATTGATGATATTTAATGTGTTTACGTAAAACAATTACCAAAAATAATAGATATTAAACTTTAGTGTTAAGCAATTATTAACAATTAACATAATCAATGAAATATAATTCGAAGTCTTTCAATCAGAAATGGATTTTATGCAGTACATCATTATATATTACACAGTTTACTGATGACATTCATCGTTGTAGAAATTACATTGCACATGAATTTAAGCTTCCTAACATATGAAATGCAAAACCTTTCATGAGTTTGAAGTCTGAACTTCATGAATTTAGACTTCTTAATCATATAAATTTATTGCTTCCAGCGTCATCTTCTGGAGGGTGCGATCAGGAGTTCTCAGCTGAAAATTTCTTGCTGCAGAGCCCCGGATTTCCGGAGGAATATCCTGCTGATTCGACTTGTGAGTTCAGGATCCGAAGACGTTCTCCTGCTCATTGTCGCCTTGAACTGAGAGTTCTTAGCTTCGACTTGGAAGAAGGCATAGATGGCGAGTGCAATGCAGACTGCTTGGAACTGCCAGCTGGATATAGGCTTTGTGGACACTTGCCTAAGGATCACACAGGTTCTAGATCTAGAATTCCCTTATCGTATCAATATTTTAAACTTTGTATAACCATTTATTCTGTCATCAATTTTAAGATATATATATATATATA
>JAPDSC010116815.1:20847-45449 GCA_026290005.1 Latrodectus geometricus | reverse complement strand
TATATATATATATATATATATATATATATATATATATATATTAGACAGCTATTTTTAGTTAAATAATTGTTTGATAAATTATTGATATTGTTCATTAATAGTTTACACTTTCTTTATTTAATATCTGGAATACCTATACAATTATTATTCATTTAATTTGAAATGTTTTCCTATTTATCAAACAAACTGCGCACTGTTACTTTACTTTTTGTAAATAATTAATGCTCAAAATAAAAACAAAAATCTTAAAATCTCTATATAATCCTCAAAATTTCCAAGCAAATTTTAAGTTTGTAATTTTGGTAATTGTAAATATTTAGTAGAAAAGTATTTACATTACCAATCTAAAGGTGTTTCAGCAATATAGTTACAAAAACTGTTTCCACTCGTGAATTGTTTTTATTTTTGGAGCTCTTTCATTATGTTTTTTGGATGAATATTTATTTTCTGCAAAAATAAGTTGAATATAAATTCGTGTCGTTAGTTAGGGTAAATTTAATGATTCTATTTTACCACACTTCTTCAATTTGAGATCAGTTGTTTTTAAGGAATGCATACACTACTCCCCCCCCCATGAACTTCATACTCAGTGCATATATCGGTAAATTAGCTCTAATTTACCAGCCATCATCTTTGTATTTGTCTGAAAAATTAAAAGAAATCAAAACTTTAACCATGAAATCTCTTTCAAGCACTGCGGTATTTATAGAATACATTATATATTTCAATTTTTTCAAATATCAACATGAATATTATCAAAACACTGAGTGTTTCTTATTATCATTTAACAATATTATTGGGAAAAAACTTTTATTATTTACAATTGCTGTTAAATATTTCCCAGTATAGATTGCATACAAGCATTAATTTTTGAAGTAGAGAGAAATTCAAGAGCTCTGTATTCAAGAAAGCGGCAACTATTTGTTTCAAAGTTTTGTCTTAGTAATATTTGGTAATAAAATATGCATCCATTCCTTTTTTTAAAAAATTTCTGTCTTCAATTGAGATAATGTATTCGATCAATATGTTTCTTATTTGCAGTAACGGAATCAATATCTATAATTATACTTAATACAGATATTGTATATAATAATTAATACTCTGATTTTCAATTAAACAGTTTATAAAATCGATTACCACCTCAGACTCTGAATGCATTAGAAACTAAGTCTTGATCAAAGTGACTCACTTTTGCAAAAAATGATGATAGATAGAAATAAGCAAATCATTAATATTCATGTGGTACTAATGATTTGTAAGCTTTCTATTTATAAAAATTAAAGATGTATCCAAAATTCTCAGAATTAAAACATATTTAAAAAATACGCTCTCAAATTATACTGAATGAATGCCTCCAACTTAATTAAATGTAGAAAAAAATGCATAATACATAAATATACAAAACAGAAATGCTTAATTGACCAAAGTAAAACATGTAAATAAGATATAACACATAAAAAAATATATTCACTTAATGAATGTACAGAAAATATATAAACTTAATATACACATATAAATATTGATTAGGACAATGTACAAAATGTGTTCATGGCGTGAAAACATTCATTTGAAAATGCATACAGCAAATAACAAAAAACTGTACACTTTTTTGTACATAAAACTTGAAAAATACAAGAAATAAGTGTATGCATTAAGTAATAATACAAATTTTCTATCCGATAAATGTTTAATAAATAATTTATATATAAAATATACAATACAAAAGAGTTATACATAAATATAAATGCAACTCACACTAAATACTCCAAACAAGAATGATTGTTTGATAAATGAACAGAGAATATGCAATCAAATTATACAACGGAAATCAGTACGTTTGATAAATATTCAGCAGGAATGTATACATATTGAGTATAAAACAAAAAAATATTTACTTGTAAAATGCGCAAATTAATAATATAACAAAAACAGTATACATTTCACAAATGTACAATGAAAAGTTTATACATTAAATACACAACACAGAAATTATTACTTAATAAATGTATTTAATAAACACATGACTCACAGTAGTACACAATAAGAAAAGTGCACACCAACTACACAAGAAACGTTTACTTAATAATTTTTTTTTATTTCTAATGGTGGGCACCCTTGAGTAAGTAAGTAACATTAGCCCATTTGCCGCAAGAAGGCCGAAAACTGCTACTCATTTTATCGTTACCCGGTGGGCACCTGTGAACCAAGTAACGGAGGTACTAGTAGCATCGCCCAAGCCACAGCACCACAAACCCGTTTATAGGGCGGGCCACATTCATCCATCATCTGAGGAAAGGACAAAAAACACTGAGAGAGAGAAAGTACATCCATGCCCCATCCGGGATTCGAACCCAGATCCTCCCCATCCGTAGTCAGTTACGCTAACTACTAAACATGTTAGGCGGCTACTTAATAACTATATAACACAATATTAAACATTTCAAATTTATCCAGTTTTATCTTTTTCGTTTGATTCTGTATAAAACATACTTCTAACATTCCGCATAAAAAATTTCGATTAGATTAAATGTATTCAAGATTTGGACATGAATTTCAAATACATAGGTAAGATGAATTATTAATAGATAAAAATTATCTTAATAAGAACTGTATCCTTTATTTAGCATAAGTTTAGAAGTACTAGAGAATATATTTACCAAATACTAGAGAATATTTTGGAAATATTTGTTAAGTGTTTCTGAAGAAATGTTCCAGTTAATAAACAGGGTTTTATTATCTTTAATTTGTATACTACGCAATTCTACATACTTTTCATATTTGAATAATAAAATGGCTTCCTTACATCTAAAACTTAAAAACATTTCATTTTTCATTAAATTCATTTCAAAATTCATTTCCTTAAAAACATTTCCTTTTTCATTCATTTTATTCCTATTTACAGATTCATATATTATGCTCATTCTTTAGGTATAAATGTTAAAGAAACTTAATTTATGTAAAAAATCAGTTGTGGAATTCAAATAACAAAAAGGTTGTTTTTCTTCACAATAAGTTAAATGTGTATCTTGGGATAATTTTATTAATTAAATTCTTATTTTAATAAATTTTATTTTAAAATTGTGAGACTTTATCTGTTTTGCAGAAAATATCTTCTTTTCCAATGGGGACGTTCGATTAACATTCAGATCGGATGGTACAACCCAGAGACCGGGATTTTCTATTCAAGTTCGTCAACTACCAGATTGTGGATCGACAACAAAAAGTAATTTTCTGACTTGAAACGAAATAAAATTTATTAATACTTATATATATATATATATATATATATATATATATATATATATATATATATATATATATATATATATATATATATGAATATAAAAATAAAAAAGATTTATTTCCAATTGAACAACTTTAAATGAACATTAATTTTGCAATGCAATTTCACTTTCATTAAGCTTGAAAAAAAATGAAACAGAACTTTTTTTCCTGCAAAACTTTTTTCCCTGAAAAATTTCTCCTGCAGATAATATATTCGCCTTTAACCTGTATCTTGGTATCACAAGATAAAAGATATCTTATTTCATAATTTGCTACTGTCATAAATAGACACGTTCTCTAGAATGATGAGATTGTTCCAAATTTAGATGTTTGTAAGCAGATTAAAGATATTTTTAGATTTTTAGTGTGCAACTATTCATTATTTGTAAATTCGGCTTTCATAGAGCTGTTATCTTGAGCAAATCAATAATAACTTTGTAACAAAATCGGTATTTTTTTTGTTTTCTATCACTTATCGCATTTATTTATAAATATATTTTTCTTTAGTTTCATTCTGCACTATTTATGGATTGAACTTTTGTAGAACTGATTTTGCTAAGCAGAATTTAAAAAGTTTTTATTACATTGCATGGATATAATAATCTTCTGAGAATAATAGTTTTATTATTAATAAACATTGATTATTATTTATTTACAATAATAAACAAAAAGATAGTTTTGTCATATGAATGTTGAGTAATAAATGGAATGATATCTGCTTCATGTCTTCTAAAATAGATTTTGTTTGTCGTTGAAGAACTTATCTAGTCTTTGATCATAAGAAAAGCATGTATTTCAATAATGTTAATTTTCCTGTGATATATTCTTAGTATATTTTCTCTCTTAATTTGCTTAAAATACATTTTATTTTAAATTATTCCATGCTCATGTAAATAAAATTATATCTTTTAGTTTGCCACAAGCATGCTTAACACGTTTTCTCTGTAACTTTTGCCGAGATGAAAGCTACTTGGTTATTGTTATAGCCTTTGTTTTAAAAGTTCCTTTGTTCGAATCCTATCTTGGACGTGGAAGTGTAAAAGATCATAATTTCTTGACACATTATTCTTATTATGGAAAAAGTAACGTATTTACGTATTATTTGCTGTGGAAGTACTCCATCCAGCTATCACTATGGATAGTTGCATGGATGTGGATGTATCCAGCGACTGGAAACCTTCTGAATAGAAAATTGGCTGCATTAGGTTTTGATACATGTTAATCTCGTTTAATTTGAGATTGTGAAAAATGTACTTTATTAATGCAATTATATACTGGAATTAGTAAAGGGCAAAGGCTTTTGAACAAAAACTTCGGTTTTAAATTAAATTAAATTAAGATTTTTTAATTACTTTATTGTATTTGATTTTCATTCATGTTTAAGAGAGACACTGAATTTTAATTCCTCTCAATAAATGAATCATGAGTAATGTAATTAATCATCTGTATTCAGTAAAAAAATATTAAAATAATTTATTTTTAATTAATTATTTTTAAATTTATTTTTTATAAAGATTTTAATTTAAATTATTTATTGAATAAGTTTCCAAAATGTGATATAATTACGCAAAAATGATGATGAATCAATAAATTTTTTTTAAAAATAGTGATAAACCTTTTAAAATATGAAAATAATTACTAATTCCTTCAAAAGTGTTGTATATGTAATCCAGAAAGAAGGTCAGATAAAATAATACAATTTTAAAAAAAATTCAAATTTGTCATCTGGGTTATGAATAAAATTGTATGTTTGACGTAAATCAATTGATCAATCATTACATCCACAACGGCAACAACTGGCACAGAGAGAGGGATTCCGTGAGTGTAAATATCCTTCAAAATATCAAAGTCTTTCCCTTTCTCAACTTATCCACTTACAATGGATACCCTCATATGTGGGCATCAAGGATAATGAGATCGGGGACATCTTAGCCAAAAGGCCACTGTTTATATTTCATTGCCTTCTGCTCAGTTTACTTACTTGGTACTCTTCTCAATCGCAAAAAGCATAAATCTAACCATTGGACTAGTCCCGCCTTCACACTACTGACACTGGGAAGTTCTTTGAATCTGGCATGCTGTCATAGAACTCAGATAACTATTACTTTCTTTCGTAGTGGGCACCTTCATTCCATGACTTTGTCTGAGGGTTCTAAATACTACAAGGTCTGCTGCAAATACTGTATAGAACAGGCTTCTCTTGTACATATTTTATCGTGTTTAGTATTATCCAGGCAGAATCTTTATGATAACCTATTGCTGGTTTTGGACTTTTTTAGGGTGAACAAATTCATGAACTTGATATAGCTTAGCTATACTCGGAGATGTGCTCATATCTTCCTCACTTCACATCAATGCACAGAATATTTTAGACAGTAATTTCAAAATATCTCTGTAAAATGAGTGGTTGACTTTTTGTAAATGAGCAATGTCAATGCAAATGAGTTTGATTAATAACTTCCTAGATAAATATCAAATTGATAGCAGATGTTGTTTGAATTGCCATTAGAATGAAGCATAATCATCAATGATGTAGAAAATGTATAATTTAGTTGAATATATTGGATATTTCATAACTGCCATCACACAGACTTCTGTCTTTTCTTCTACATACACAAGTGTGTAGACAAGTCCCGAACTGTGCGTAAAGGTTAATGGGTTTGTAATACATACTTATCACCAAACGCCTCTTCTTTTTTAACGAGGTGTGACCTTTTCAGATGACGAGATCACACCTGAGCTGGGACTTTCACACCACATCCACACCATAGAACTTTGGACGTCACGCATAAACGTGGAATGTAACGTCTCCAACCTACGCAATGCGAAGGAATGTAATCCTCCTCCCAATCGTTCACTCTGGAATGTGATGCTTCTCTTTGCTCTAATGGATAGCGGCGTAAAGCTGCTGAACTCCTAGGACTCTATGTGTATTCACAAAGAACCATGTTTGTTCACTTCTTTTGTGAGGGCCACGGTGACCTGGTTGATTAGGGAGTCCTCCTCATTATTGGAAAGTTCATATCGAATTCGGACGGAAAAAGATCCGTCGTGTTTGCTAATGGCGGCTGGAGCACATTAAATATGTCTTGATCGCTACGTCTTCCATGTGAAATTATACTTCTGGGGCTGACAGGCTAAATATTGGGAAGTCTTTTGCATGGTTCCTATTTCTAAATTGCGAAGACTCACACCCAGCTGCTTTTATCTAACTGGTAGAGTCTAACTCAGGACAAGGTATAGAAAAGCATGCTGATGCAACAACAACTTCTTTTATGGTGACACCTTTGATTTTCTATACTATCAATACTGTTCAACAGATTTGCACTTCCTTGTACAAGACTAGAACATTGATTCCATGTGTCTTAAATTAGAGCAAATAATTCCATGTACGAGAAACTTTTTGCGTAAGAAGCACTTCTCTTTTGAAGACAGTTCAACTCTTTTCAAAGGATTTTTTAACAGCTAAAGTCTGTTGTACTGCTTTTATTTACTACCGTGGGCACTGGTTGACTAATTTTCCACAACAAGAACGTAGAACTTCTACTCATTTATCATTTCCCATTGGGCACTTGTGTACTAAGTCACGAAGGCGAATAGCATTACCCACGTCACAGTACCACAAATCCATTTATAGGTTGAGCCACATTCATTCATTATTATTAATCAAGAAAACGCAGTCACAAATTAGTCAAGGAAACACACACATATAGAGAAGGGGACATCTATACCCGAGCAGGGATTCTTAACCAGGGCCAACAGCCAAAGAGTCAATAACGCAAACCACTCATCCGTTGGCTGGCTTACTGCTTTTATAAAGTTATCGTTTTATTTCTCTAGACGAATCGTCACAGAGTATAGACACTATTGACATTTTGCAAGGAAAACTAGAAACGCTCTTAATCACATGGCCAAATGTACATTATGGTCATATGCTATACCACTTGTGAGAGATGGTTGGGAGAGGTTGGTGATAACTTAATTATCGACCACGTTGCTTGTTCGTGACTAAAAATCGCAAGGCATTTGGAGACATTCATCGACTTCAATCTTATGAAATAAACAACTTGAAACATTTTGCAGATAACTTATCTTTATATCAAACCAAATTGATGTAATTAAACAAATTAAAATATGGCAGCACCAATAAAATTATTTATTTTAATGCATAAAATTAAAAAAAAAATGACATATTCTTATCGCTTTTTATTTTCTTTAATATTTCACATTAATTTTCTCCAGATATTACCTTACAAGTAGAAGAATGTGGTGGAATATTCGAGGCTGAGGAATTTTCGCTCAAGAGTCCTAATTTCCCACATGATTATCCACATGACGCCAATTGTGAATACACGATCAAGAAAATGTCTGACTCTGTCTGCGGCTTGGAACTAAATTTCGCTCACTTTGACATCGAAAAGGGACCTGACTGCAGTTATGACTACTTGGACATTGGCCACAAAACTATTTGTGGACAGTTACCTACGGGATTCACAAGTAAGATTTTGGATTATTTTATTGAAGTTGAAGTTTCACATATTTTATAAAGACATTATTAATATTATTACATATTGCATAGTTATTTTTAAGAATATAATCATGAAATTTTTCGTGAAAACCACGGTATAATTTGTTTTGCTCATTTTTGGCAACAAAACACTCTCTAAAAATGTTTCTATTTTACTCCAAAAGTAACATCTTGTTTTTTTTTTTTTTTTTTTGCATTTTTTTTATACCCACCATCAAAACAATTCTTTTAAAATTCAAGTCTGACAGCAAACAACATAAGTGGCAACTTATAATAATTATAAACATCTTTTCGCCGATTAGTTTTCATTTCCAATAATTCAACAGTTTATTTGACAATCCTTTCTATTCATGTAGAAAAATTTAGAAATCGCCAAATATATTAAAGCATTTAGTACAAAATTTAAAGCTTGAAATCAATCACCCAAAATATTTAAGATTTAATATTTGGGGGATTAATTTCCTCACCAAAGTATTTTGGTGAAAATATTTAAGGTAAAAGTCTGAGAAAGAGCATTATAATTTTCAAAAATAGAAAACTTTTATTCAAAACAT
Organism: Latrodectus geometricus; assembly: GCA_026290005.1. Lineage (NCBI taxonomy): Eukaryota > Metazoa > Arthropoda > Arachnida > Araneae > Theridiidae > Latrodectus > Latrodectus geometricus. Next base: position 37,082 of record JAPDSC010116815.1, on the reverse strand, counting down.
AAAATTAAAAAAAAAAACACGAAAATTAGTTTTTTAATTAATAATGTGGAAACATGAAATTATCGATATTTAAAATGTCTGAAAATAATTGCATTTCTAGATACAGCTTCCGCAATATAGTCTGAATTAAATGGGAAGTGCGAAGCTGACGCTTGTTTCACATTCCACCCTATGAAAAATATGACAGTTTTCGTCTGACAATCAGTGTCTAGATCGAAAAAATTATTTTTGCGTTGAACGCGGAAACGTTCAAAAATCCTGCTTCTTTTGTGTGAATGGTTACTGATATCCAATATAAATTATTCTAATGAAATTTATTTCGAAAAACATTATTCCAGTTTATTAAAATGGCACACTTAAAGTAAATATCTTGTAAAAAATTATTTTGGTAAAATATACGGTTATAGAAATTTCGTTGGTTCATTTTTTAATTACTATTAAAATTAGGGTTTTTTGTTGAACAAAATGACATTTTTTTTCTCCATATATCATCAAAATGTTGTTTTGTTAATAATTACAGCAACTGTTTTTTAAATTATTCATTTGAAATTGTTACAACAAAATTCTAATGGTTGTTAGCAATTTGAAAAAAAAAATTATACATTTAATAACTTTCTATTAAAGGTCTTAAAAATATTTTCTAAAATTTCTTTTTATTAGATGTCTAAAAAATTTGCTTGTAATTTATGCTTTTCATTAAATGATACGGAAAACATCAAATTTTGAATATAATACAAAAAATTGAAATTACTTTTAAAATCTAAATATTTTTAAAATGAATATTTTTTGACGATATCGTAAAAATTTTAATTTTTGCAGTTCTATGAGAATCTCTCTTTTTCTTAAAACGAATAAGTATCCATATAAAAAAATTTTTATTGATAACTTTGATTACTTTTATAAAGATAATATGAATGCATTTCTCGGGATTTTAAAGTAAAATTTTACAAAATAAAATTTTGTTTCATTGTTGATTTAACAAATAAAATAGCTTACAGTTTTTTTTATCTAAAATTAAATATTTCAATTATATTTAGTAATTAAATGGAAATTAAAATTTAATTTCTATAAAAAATAATAATCATCAATATATAATTAAAACTACTATTCAAATATATAATAATAAATATATAAATTCAAATATATAATTAAAACTACTATTATAAATATATATAACTCTTATATTGAAATAATATTTATTGAACTAAATAATAAGTTTGAAACATACTATATTTTTTAGGATTTACTTTTTAAGATTATTTAGATTTTTTTTTTAAATTACTGATTATTAATTATCGAAGAGAATTTAAAAACTTTTGGATTTGTATTCTTTATTCAGAGTTTCGTAACAAAAAATTTTATTTTCCCGTATGAAAAGATAAAATATAAAAACCCCACTGACGTCTACTTTTAATGTAATCCAAAAATTATTATAATAAAAATTATTTTTTCTTCCCTTCTAATTTTTATATAAATAGATTTTTTTTCATTTTGTTAATTTTATGCATCTTATACCTGATATGTCTTAGAATCATAAAGGAAAGTTTTAATTAATTGTATTAGTTAAATAAAAGTTCGTATTATTAATAAGCATTATTAATTTTGGACCAATTGTTTTTCAGGAGTTATTTCGTTCGACAAGCCCGAGCTGAAGTTCACATTCCGCTCCGACAAGGGAACCTCGAAGAGCGGCTTCGCAATCAAAATCAGACAGAGGACAGATTGCGCAACTACTTGGAAGCCAGGTAAGCCCTCACAATAGCATAGTCATTAATGATCAATGGAAATAAAAACAGAATAATGCTCTTCTTACACGTACCTCTTTACGAAGTTCTTAAGCTTTAATCTTTGCTATCATCATAAACGTTGTGGTCATAAAAAATTGTGTGATTTTACTTATTTTTTTTCAAATTTTTAACATGGGGATTTAATGGAGTTCTACTGTTTGTTTAAAAATCAACAGAAAGCTAGTAAACTTTTTTTTAGACATTTTATTGCTACTTTTTAGATACCTTAATAACCTGAAAGGAATCTAAGAAATTTAGATATAAGAATCATAAATGCTTTCCTCCTAAGGATAACTAAGTAATAATGCCTTAAAATCCACTTGACTGATGAGATTAAATTCATTCTGAAAATTATAGTTTTGTAATTGAGGCTTTGTAATCCTTCAATTTAAAATTTTATAAATTTGCGATGGACGAAAAAAAAGGACTAAGTAAATTTTACGTCTCCTCTTCATAATAATTTCTATCTCATTACAAATGATAACAATTGTACCTTAAAATCATTGAAAGAATTTTAAATCTTCAGGCAGTGATTCTCAACCACTGTGACATGGCACTTTTGCGTGCCACTTATTTCTTAAAGTATGCCGCCAAATTTATAATACTGTGATTAGAAATATACTGGCTTTATTATTCTTTTTATACTGGATTAATTATTTATTTATTTTTAGACTGCATTCTTCCAGTGCAGAAAATTTCATAGTCTAAATTTCATACTAGTCTACTGGTTGTATGTTCTATCTATATGTTATATTTAAATAGTCTTGTCTATTTAACTTGTGGTATTTGTTTTAAATATTAAACAATCGTTTATTATTTATATTATGGTTATTCTATTTAAGCTGTTTTCCCACTGAATGTATTACCAAACTTATAATTTTTATAAGCAAACTACACAAATGGAATCATTCTGTGCAGCACGTGGAATTAATTAACATGAATTGTATAAAAAATAATTTCTACACTTCAAAGGCACTTGTGTGTTAAGTGGGGAAACGTTATCAATGAATATTGCGCCAGTTCCAACTGCGCATTGAATAATTTCCTATCAATAAAAATTAAAGTTAGTAGCTGACAAACGTTAGTCGCAGAGCAAAGGATATTGCATAAGTGCACCGTGATTTGTATACTCTCGCTATTTTAAGCTGAAGTCTCTATGCCAGGAGAAGTGACATATCATGAGTATAAAAAAATCTACCTCATAAATCTCATTTCATATCCTTTAAATAATTGTTGGTAAAAATAAGACGCGAATGGTTTTGTGCAGCCCCTGCAGAATTTAGACACAATATCTTTCTTATTGTTTCCTTGAAAGATGTTCTTGATTTACATTTGAAACTAAATTATTGTAATTTAATTTCTCTGTTTGAAAATTATACAAAAGTAAATGCAAATAATAACAGACGTTTATTATAAATAATGATAAAAAGTTGATGTGTCATACAATTTTTAATTATATTAATTTAAAGTTGTATGTACTACTAATTTTTCAGAATTTATTCAATGGCACATAGAAATTTACTGAGATATTAAATGAAAAAAACATAGTCATATCAGTTCACATCAGAATATTTAAATGCGCAGTAAAATTTTGCATAATCAAAATAAATTACATGTATTGAGTAAGTATTTTAGTGGACTTTCTCCTTCTGTAGAATAAAATCCCTGCATTGATAACTGAGGTGGTGAATGAATTATTTGTCCCCTGTTTTTCTGTTCAATAGCTCATAAGTTCGTTTTGAACTCGAGTATAGATATTTATAATGATTTGTCATCCATTTTAAACAGTATGATGTTTAAATTGTGTTATAAGTGTCTAAAATGTAATGATATTTGATTATTTAGTTCTTACTAATTAAGAACAAAATAATCAAATACCATTGTTTTATGATGGTTACCTGTTCCTCCAAAGTTAATGCACTTCACAATTTGTAATTATGAACAAATAAAGAGGTCAACATCTCTTATATAATACATATGGGCCCTTAACAAAACAGTTGGAAGTCTTTAAAAGTATCTGCATATACAGCTTCACTCTGAATCATTATAGTGTGAAAAATATTTCAAGTAATTAATTATTTCAATGTATAAAAAAAGTCTTGTAGTATATTTCTGTTGATGGTCTTTACTGCTAGATTAAACATTATCAAAGTAAATGCAAAGTTAAGCATCGTCACTTACAAAAAAAAGTGTCCCGTCATAATTGGTCATCTTTCCAAGTACTAACTTTGTTAGTTAAAGCTTGACTTAAATCTTTAAATATATTTAGGAGTTAATCTAAAATGAAATTTATTTTAATTTGAAAATTTGCTATTAGTTTCAAATAGTTTCTATTAAAAAACTCAAACATTTTTAATAGAAACTATTTGAAATTATGTAATAATGATATTATTCCATTTTTGAATTCTGGAATATTAGAAAATTTGAAGACATTCGAAAAAATACATTGCCATTTTGTTTAATAAGATTATTGCAATTTATTTCCGCCTACCTATTTCTGACCAATGAAGCTATTAATCGTTTTAATGCTTCATTGAAAGTAAGAATATATTTCATACTGAGCTAAATATAGTGCATTCCCAAATAAGTCCAAAAAAATTTCTACGAAACACACATCTGCAAAATACAATAATTTACTTCAATCTTGTTATTCATCCTAATGCCAAAAATAATACAAACAGTAGCAAGCTGGGACTTATTACTACCGATAAATATGCCCAGGACAACCGAAAATATGCTTTCTAAATGAGATGTTTGACATAAATTTACGCAAAACATGACATTCACATATTTTTTTCCTTAAATTACTATGCTGAGTCAGTAATAAGTTTCGAGGTATTTTTTTCTTCCAAATACAAATAATGAAAATAAAACGTTCGTATATATTAATTAAATAGAGTGACAACCTGTTATGGTAAACACCGTAATTTATATCTTTGAAATGCAGTTTCAAAATTAATTCCATTGAATATATGACGCTGAAATTTAAAGATCTTCTGCGGCAACAAGCTTTCATTAATAATCTATAAATTGAATAACTATTATTTTTATGTATAAATGTTATAATGTACTTGTTATTTTTAAACTTGATATTAAATATGAAAGAATTGATATTTTATTAAAAAAAATTCCATTTTGCACTGATTATTGAAAATTTTTTCAGTTGAATATTTTATAATCGTATTATATGGAAAATTTTCCATTCTTATTTGACACTTTTGTTTTGTGTTTGTGACCATCAAACATTGCAACCTGTAACGATTTATAGAATAAAAAACGCTATAAATACTTAAGTAAAAAATCTAATGATGAAAATATAAATAAAAATATATATTAATTTTTATAAACAATAAAGAACGAAAAAATTTAGTTTGAATGAAACTGCAAAAAAAAAGTGATTAATGAGATAATTCTAATGTTAAATTAAACCTATTTATAAAATTTAACTGACGAAATTAAGATATTTTTATATTTATTATATAGTGTTTAAAGAAAAATTGTACTAATAAAATAATCCCCTTAATTTGGTTATCCAACTCATGCCAGAGGTTTTCGATAGGATTCAGATCTGGGCTCTGGGCAGGGCAGTTCATTCGATGAACTCTATTGGCACCATATTAAGCCTTTGTCAACCTCAAAACAGGACAACTGGCATTGTGATCCTGAAAGTAACAAGGGTCCAACCCGTAAAACTGCCACAACGTAGGAAGCACATTGTCATCCAAAATGGTGCATTAGGCATCGGCGTTGAGCTTACCGTTAAAGAGGACAAAGGATCCCAGTCCATACCAGGAAAAACACCCCCAGACCATGATTACACCTCCACCGAATTTGACTGTTGGCACAATGCATTCTGGCAGGAGTTGTTCTCCAGGCAGACGCCCGACCTAGCCCCCTCTATCCGAACGGTAAAGTGTGAACCTTGATTCGAAGCTCCGAATAACCCGTTTCCACTGAACTACGATCTGATTTCGATGTGCTTTGCACCTCATTAACCGAGCAGCGTGGTCAAACTTTGTGATAAAAGGTTTATGGGCAGCAACATGGTCATGAAAATTAAGCAGATGTGCTTCCTTAATTTGCTTAAGGATGGTATTCATTGAAACAATACTCCCGGGTGCCTGTTGAAACTCCTCGTGAATGAGGACCATCGGTTGGGTGCGGATCTTCCGAATATCTCTGGACAACACTCGTTGGTCTGCCGACTCGAAGCAACAATCACCGCTCACCTTCCACTTAATCAAATAATTAAGAGATTTGAAATACCAAAATTGACCATTGTCAATTTTGGGTATTTCAAATCTCTAAATATGTCCCTTAAGGATCAGCCACATTTGTGATACCCGATAATTATACCTTTCTCGAAATCAGAGAGCTCCGAACTGCTCAGCATCTTGCATGTGACTAATCCCGATGCTGTTTCGTACCCGATATATACCGGAAGAGGCCATGACGTACCTCAGGACCACTGATATAGTCATTTGCATAGGATCCAAATACTTATTGGTAGACAGTGTATAATGAATAAGTACAATGAGATTTGCAAATAAGTACAATGGGTTCTGATATATAAATTATACAAATTTGGTGCCAATGCGCATAACCACACATACTGCTGTGGTGTTGCAAACAGTCTTGGTCTTGAGATCAAGTGAATCTCACATCTTTATTATTATGTGTATTAAGTTACATTTCAATCCTATGCTCCCATTTTGGTGCACTATTTTCATTGTTCCTGAATGTATACGAAATTTTTCAATCTTTTTAAAAGTTATAACTTTGAGTGTCAGATAATGTAAAGAAAGAATTTTACTTAAAATATGATTCCAAGATTGTATGTTTCTCAAAAACCTTGTTTGTACTCAAAAAAACTACTACTTACTCAAAAAAATAAAAGTCTGTTTTATTTTTTTTTTTTTTAATATATTAATTTCAAAAATTTTTGAAAAGAAATGTATATCCATCTTTTTTTCAAGAAAAAGTTCTACTACATAATCCTTTAACAACTAAAACATTTTCCATTAAAATTTAAATTATATGGCCTTAACCATCTTACCTTCAGCGGAATCGGTACCAAGATATTATATTTTTTTGTACAATTGTCTCGATAAAAATGTATGTATTTATATATCATTATTTATTTAATCTTTTTTTCCCCCTTTGACAACCGTATTTGGGATTTCAAATTAGTCATCATTCTAAATTGCAGATATATCGTTATATATGTTTCGTTGCAATTTTCAAGTTTTTTTTTTTTTTTTTTTTTTTTTTTTAAATTATAAAATTTAACAAAATATGCAAAATAATATCTTAGAAATTGATAATGATCAAAATATACCCACATTTTTTCCAACTAAACTTATTTTGTTTGATTTTGGCTGCATATTTTTGTCAAACAAAACCACTAAACGCAAGTAACCAGTTTATAATTTGAGAAATTCCAAAATGAATTAAAAATTTGCTAATTTGCAAGCAATCTAGGATTCAATCTAGCATAAATCTAGGATTCGATCCCTGTCACTGTTGAACAATGGAAGATGAATGTTGCGCTTCTGCATACACGTCTATCGAGTGGGTGCTTTGGTGTTCCCAGGTTACCTCCATTGCAACACATGAATATAGTCTTTTTATAAAATTCTGACCAGGTGGCAATATGTGGAGGGTTTTAAAATGTCTTTAAACGACTTTTGGCGATTAGGCTGTCCACTATACGCAGAAAGAATTCTAAGTATAGTGCTCACAAGGACTTTTGTTTGTGATGCTCTAAAGAGTTTTTTCCCCTCTCTTTGGAGCATAAAGTTCCGATTTTGAACCAAATACTATTGAACAACTAAAGAAGGATGTTGAGCTTTTATCTTCTACATGTTCTTCTGTCGAGATGAGTTCTAATGAGTTTTCTGTATTTTCTCCCTTGCGAAAAGGTAACACGGTTAACTATCTCTGAAAAATATTACCGAAAAGCAAATTATGCGGTGGCTTTAGACCATAGTCTATTAAAAAATATTCTAAGACGCAGTTCTATAAAATGTGATATGCTTCCGCCTGCTTACTTTTATCCACCGAAAATATTAATCATTTTTATGTTCATTGAAGAAAATATTGTTACCACTGAGCTAAATATAGCCTATTCTCTAATAAGTCAAAAGATAATAGATTTTCAAGTGACATCTCCAAAATACATTAATTTACTGGAAACTTGTCATTTATCGTATTGCCAAAAATAGCTACAAACAGTGGCAAGCCGGAATTTATGAATATAAATATACAACCGCGAAATATCTCACAGACAAGCGAAAATATTTTTTCTCAATGAAATACGTGATGGATATTTATATGCAAAACATATGCATGCCATTTGTATATATTTTTGGCTTAAAATAATATACTTGGTTTGTATAACAGACAATGGGGTGTTTTTTGTAAAAATCGGTAGTAATCGGGAATGATGTTTAAGATCCTGATACTCTAACAGCCAATTACGTGTCATTTTAGTTTCATCGATTCCATTCAAGTATATTTGATGTTAAATATGCACTTCCCACTAATAGAGCCATCGTCGAAAATAAAGATAAAATCACAGAAATTTCCGAAGTTGACCAGCAAATCAAGAAGAACTAAAAATGAACCACAAAGCAGTTTGAAATTATTTTCACAAAACTAATTTAAAAGATGTAAATAAAGCCTTGAAGTTCACGTAAAAATAATGGATATTTTTCCCAAACTAATATTAATTTCCAAAACTTTCGATTTGTTTATTTCAACTGAGAAATATATAAAATCTTTTTTCTAAGAATAAACTCTGCAACGAAATATTTTTTTAATAATTTAAAAAATAACTTTCTTTCGATTTAAATATTTCAAAATTCAGAAAATATCAAAAACGGAATGAATTCCTTTGACTTCAGTGATTAACACAGAATTTGTACTCATGATAATATATTTTTTGCAATTATTTTAGAAAACTGTATCATCATCCATCTAATCATTTGACGATCATATTTTTTACTTTAAACTCCTGACATCATTTTTAATTGCGTATTCACCCTTATTTGTACATTATTCTGCTTGCAATTCATCAACTTCTTTCTCAAACACAATCTAACGAAGTTCTTGAGATAATATCTATTTTTAGCTATTGCTTGAGATATGATTACATTTACAGCAGATTAAAACAATGTTTTACTGGTTTATTCTATTATGTTCGTTGTCCATGACGTATTTCTACCTCAAAAAATGTTAAAAACTGATAACAACTTCATAAATTTAAATTAAGATGAAGGTATAAGCTTCATATATATTGAAATTAAAGCCCTCTGCTTCTAACTTTAATGTGACATCAGCTTCGGACATTAGGGACTATGAAATTTTAAAAAGCATAGTTGTTATCAATTCAAAATCTTTGATGAATTCGGGTATTGAACCAACTGAATTACGGACTCGAGAACAGCTTTCATTTCTATAACATCATGACCCAAAATTATTCACCGAAGTAGAATTCTGTTTACCAAATTATGCATACAGTTTATATATATATATATATATAATTAAATTAATTGAATTAAATTTTATCTAGGCGAATTTGTATATCAACTATATTAAATCATTAAATGAACTTTGTGTTTTGCACATTTAAGAACTCATAATTTGTGCAATACACATTTTCTTTCAAAAGTCATTAAAATAATTATATCTTAAATCAAAATAATGAGGAGAATGATTCATCGCTCATAATGTACAAAAGCAAGATAAAATGATATGAAACACGGAATTTACTATGAAAGCAAATTAAAAATATTCTAGACACTCCTGTAATAATCTTTTGTATAATTCCGTGTTTCAAATTATTTCATCTTGCTTTTGTACATTATGAGTGATGAATCTCTCTCTTCATTATTGTGATATATGATTATTTTAATGACTTTTAAAAGAAAATGTATATTGCAAAAATTATGAGTTTTTAAATGTGCAAAACACGAAGTTCATTTAATGATTTAATATAGTTGATATACAAATTCACCTAAATAAAATTTAATTCAACATTTTAATATATGAGTTTGCTACGAAATTTTTAATATAAAACTACCAGGAAAAATTTATAGAACTTTTGTAAAGTATTCATAATAATATTGTCTTAGTTTTTTCTACATGCAATATAATGATTTAAAATAATAATAATAATAAAATAATCATCGATGTAATTCGTTAAGTTTCAAAAGTGTGTTCACGTATATGTTCTTACTAAAAATAAAAAATTAAAAAAAATTCGAAAATCTGAAAAGTTTTCTGTAGGTTTAAGTAATTTGTGTTTCACATTTTTAATAAGTAATCTGTAATTTTAATTAAGATTTTAGTAAATTAAAATGTAAAACAAGCTCAGTTTACAGTTTATTTGGGATTTAAATCTACAACATGTTTGAAATAGTATCAAAATAAGCAAAGAAAATTATAAGTTAAGAAATCATCATCATCGTTTGAAAGAGCAAAACAATACATAAAAATTCCCCAGCGTTAAATACAATGATCATGTGACTTTTTGTCACATTGCTCTGACATTCGGTCAATAAAAATATCTTTGTTTTCACCTTTTTTGTAGCTCAGGAATAATGCTGACAGAACACTGTAGCCAGCTTATGGTAAGCAAACTAGAGGGCGCTGCTTCTTAAAACGGCACTGCCAACATATATTTAGAAAGGATATATTAACATTGAACTTGACCTCGTCTCACGCGCGCGACTTTTTTTTCTCTTCGTCCTCGTCTATCAATCACGGACTTACTAAGTCGGAGACCCTTCCGCTCCAAACTCCTTCCTACTCCTCTCTAACTAATTGAAAAAGATATTTCAATCTGATTTTTTACATACTTAGCCAATCAGAAACATTTTAATTTGATAATTAAAATAAAACAATGAAACAAATTCTGATATGTATCCACATGCATTTATATAACAATTTTTGTTATTTAAAAAAATAATTATTATTTCTTTCTAAAACTTGCACATTTTATTATTCAATTTCTAGCTAAAAAAAGCGAGTAATAAATGAATATTATTGTTTGTATTTCCTTATACAATAAAATATACTAAAATTATAGAATAACTGTAGGATCATAAATTTCATTAATTGAAAATTTAATTAAATATTGGGTTCGGGAAAAAAAATCCATTATTTTTATGGGAACTGTATGTGACTTGTTTCGGATTCACTTAATATAAAAGTTTAAAGCTTGTAAGGCCGATCTTTAGGTTCTATGCAATGCTGCGACTGCTAACAAGCAGTCAGCATGAACGACAAGGCTCCCGTGCGATATGCATCTTTAACGTCAAAAATGCGTGAATTTAATTGACGATACCAAAATTGTACGTAATTGGCTGTTAATTTATAGGGACCATAAACACCATTCACAATTTCAATCGGCTAGTATTGTAATTTCATCTTTATCACAGAAAAATTTTAAAATGTGCCGAATTTTTTCTTTAAATAGTTCCACTTTCAACACTCTTTAATTCATAAATAAGAGGATCAAATAAAAAAAGAACAAAAGAATTTTTTTAGAGAAAAATGTCACTTTTTTTTAAGAACTTAAATCTGAATTTGGTTGATAGATACTTTATGAGATATTGATCACTGCAGCTTTCTACTCACAAAATAATGGATTGCTTTTCCCAACCAAATAATATTATTATAATTTATTATTGTGTATGTTTATTAATAAAATTAAATTTTTATTATTAAATTTTTTTTTAAATTTTAAAAATTATTTATTGTGTATGTGTGTGGTATATGGACAGCAGTGTTAAACTTTTTTTCTAGTACGGTCATATCCCTTAAAGAAATGATCGTATCGGAAATGTATAGAGAAGTTATAGCCGACTGGGTCAATCCTATGATAAAAGATTTTGTTTCCTGGAGAATATGGAATTTTCCAGAATGATAATGCTCCTTTTCAGCCAATAGCATTTGGCTTATCATGATTTGTTGAATAGAATAGGAAGTGTAAGAAAATCTACGTTGGTCCTCTTAGTTTCCAGACTTTTATTTACATATGATGGTCTATTTTAGCACTCTTTTGTTAAGGTCAATCCAGAATTGGTACCTTCATTATCTTTTCCGAAATTTTCAGTATGTCCATGGATATTAAATTACATAAATTAACAAAACTTAAAAAATTAAATAATGAATATGAATAATAATATTTAGGAATTAATAATTCTAAATTCATTAAAAGTTTGAATTGACAAGAACTTTTTCTTAGTTTGTAAATGGTGCTAGCTAAATTCCATAATTATCGGTTTAATATTCAATGAAAATAATTTGAGCTCATTGAATATTATACTTATACATAATTTTTATTGAATTGAATTGGATTAGGTATGTTAAAATTTTAACATACCTAATCCAATTCAATTACACATGAACTACCAAAGTAATTTTTTATTGTAATTATTATTAATAAAGTAAATAAAAATAGTTATTAATAAATGAAACGGAATAATTTAATAAGTTAATAAAGGTTCAGTTCGTTACTCCATTTTCGATAACAATTTTTTTTTCCAAAAGCTCTTAATTTATTGTTATAAATTACTTTTATTACTATAAATTACCTTTATAAATTCGTGAAATGACAATCAGAAAATTGCCATGAAAAGTCTAAAATTTGATACAAATTATTTAATGCATTTTAAAACTGCAAGGTATTGTTGAAATATAGCCTAAAATTTTAATTGTAAAAATAAATAAAATAAGTAGCATTATAAAATTATATAATAGCATCAATTGATTTAGTTATATATAGCATCATTTAATTTAATTATTTTTAATTCCTCAAATTTTTATCAGATAGTCAAGTTTACAGTGAAAAATCTAGAGGGAAATTAAATAGTTAAAATGATTTATTTTTCAAGATAATTAAATGACATCACAATGGTTTAAATTTTACTTAAGAAATATTACCTACTTCAAATAATTAATGTTGAATTCGCGCAATTATGAGTATTTAATGAATTAGCTATAGAATTTTCGTTAATTATGCTATTTAATCATTTACTTTTGCGTGACAGTTTTAAATGGCCGTGAAATATCTTATAATGAAAGATAATACATATCTTTTTGTAAATCATTGTAGGAAACATTAAAATAAATTCAAAACCTCATCTGAAAATCATATAAATTATAATTATTGCAAATGTCATTTTCATATCATTTACTCGTGAAATAATATTAGTGTTCAATTTTCCTTTGTTAACGATTATTATATCAAATGGCGCAGTTACAGTTACTGTTTTTGCAGCTGTCCCTTCTGTATTTACGTTTGACCACATACACCTGGATTTTCCTCATAATTTTTTGTTTAAGTATTTACCATCAATCAATTTAAAACAAATAGAATGTTTATATAGATTATTCTTCTGTATCTTAAATTTGATGAGTTTAAAAATCGCTGAAATCTTCAAGATAATGACACTTTTATTCGGACCTTCTGACACGTAAACTATTTCCATTAATTGGATTACTGTTATTTTAAAATGAATTTTGAACTGTTAAGCGTTGTGAATTTTTAATTCATTTTTTATTATTTTTCCAATATGAATCGTAAATCATTTGAAATCGTAAAAAATGCAAACAACATTAATTGGTTTTTGATTTATAGAAATAGTGGAATTTTCAAAACTCTTAAAATTGATTAATAAAGGTAGCTAAATCAATAAAAAAAATTTACAACGTGTGTTAATGCCACAGGCTATTAAAGTCTTGATCGCTTCAAAAATGTTTACATTATTTGTTTCTGTAAACTGGTTTTCGCTTATAATTGGTAATTTCAACTATATTCAAGCTCCTTTCTACTTTTTTTCACTAATTTATTTTTAATATAATATACTCTAGCATAGTGAACTTCGTATTCAAAGAAAAACTACCTTAAAGGGATGAAAAAATGCTCATGTTCATGTTGTATATAAAAGGTCTCTGCTGATAGAGTTTTTCCAAATTTTTGGATTTATTTTTAGAGAACAGTAAATTTTATAACTTCAATAAGTTAATGTGTTAGTTCTCTCTAAAGATAAATTTATATTATAAATTTCATATGTATTATTATAAAAAAAATGAATGCTGTCATAGGAGTGGGAATTTCATTTCCAGCCATTGTTGTTTTGACACCGCGAAGTGAACTACCTAATGGCTAAAGAAAAGAACATTGGAATTGTCCTTGAAAAATGTAGGTCCTAAAGAAATGCAAAATGGTTCTATGATCTCTTTATTGATGAATTCAGGTTTAGCTTTATTTGTGATTCTAAGCGTGTTTACATCTGAAGAAAGTCAAGAACATAATATGATCTTTCAAACATCGTGATATTCAACTATTTCGTTAGTATATTGAGACGATAAAGAAGAAAAGTTGATTAATGGCCAGATGCCACTAATTATTTTCTGTGTTCTCTTCTAAATTACTTCTGTATTCGCTTTACTGATGAACTCTGGTTTAATTTTATTTATGCTTTTAAACATCACTGATGTCGGATGACAATAAACATTTTCAGCGGCAAAACCAGCCAAAGATATCGAAATGTAGTTTCTTGCATCAGTTTTATATCAGGCATTTCAGAACAGCATGCAAACCTGCATTTTTAGTTGTGGACAATAATATTCCAAATAAATAAAATGCTTCATTTTCACTGAGTTATTCCTGTTTTTCTGAATTCTCGTTGTTCCATTTTATTATCACTTTTTTTCATGCCACATTTATTCATCACGCGAAATGCTCTTAAATTTTTCCGCTGTATTTATATGCCAGTGCGCTGTATCATTCAAAAAAATTTCATAAAATTGTAACTCACAATTTCTGAGAAATCCTTGAGTATATGCATGTAAAAATATTTCGGACGTGAGTGTCATAAAATTTGTTTTTGTGTTTAAATAATAAAAAAATTAATTGAAATAGGAATGAAGTATTTAATTTTTAGAAGTTAAATACATTCTTGTTGTTTTAAAATAAATGATGGTAAAAATTATTCAAATACGATATAAATTTAACAAATATTTCAGCATTTTTGTCCTACTTCTGCAAATAGCTTAAAAGTATTTTGGTGTTTTGAAATATATTTTGTATGCACACATATATTATTTGTATTTATGCATGCGTAACATATGTTATGGCAACTTTCTATTAAATTATGAGTAAGATTCGAAATATATTTAATCTTCTTCTGAACTTCTTAATAGTGTCAGTCTTCTCAACTTCATTGATATACTGCAAACATCTCACTAGAGGAAATGAACCATTCCTATCATCTGAAGAAATATAGTGCTTCATATTATATTCATTTTTGAATTGACATATCGTTCCATTAATTACATTTATAAAAGCATTTGAATTTTCATCCTAAAATTTGCTTTCAATCAAGGAGAATAATAAATCCAATCTATTTCGTTATGAAGATTGACTAATATTTCACATCTGGCGTCTGTGTCTAGAAAATGTCTCATTCGAAGTTCAGTGTAAATGAGAAATACGAAAAACAATTTACTGTAATTCACTGAGGAAATAATAGAAAAAATATAAGGCCTTAATTTTACAGAAATGTTTTGGGTGTTATCATTTAATTGTGTGTGAAATTTTATTTTTCATCATCTCTTATTATTGTATTTAATGATTTTTTTATAAAAAAAGAATACTTTTTTTAAAAAACTTTACATTCAAAAGTCCATTTAGACAATTATTATGAGTCTATTATTACGCGAACAAACTTTCACAAGTTTTTCCTCTTATGTCTGACAAAATTTAAGCATGTCTGCAAATAATGAGGACAAAAATAATTTATTCAAATGTCCTTCAAACATTTGATGAAATATTTCCATTGTTAACATTTTCTAATTGTGTAATTATTTAAATGTAGGGGCATTTTCAGAATACTTAATCACTTTTAATGACTTTATTCATTTAATTTCACTTATTACTTTTCCTCTCTATCAACACATTATAATGACACCATTGTTGTTTGATAATTCCCGAATTCCTAGAAAAGTATGGAAAGCCCTCAATTTATTAGTATATCACAATATCCAACGTTTTTGTTTGTCCTGTTAGAAAAAACGTAACATTGCAGGAAAGATTGAATAACGGAAGTTAAAAAATGAGTATACAACAACTATATATCTTGAGATAATATGCAGATTTTTATTAATAATTTCTACAGTTTGTATAATAAAGTAAAACAAATTCATATTATACATAAACAGTAGCAGGATATATAACATGCCAATTCAGATAAAATAAAAGAGCTAAATTTTTCCTTGCATTTAATTTCAGTTTTTAAAATTTTGCTTACTTTGGAGAAATTTTTATATTTGTTGCTTTTGAAAAAAAAAATTTTTTTTATAATATAACCATTTTGAAGATTTAGTGTACATATATATATATATATATATATATATATATATATATATATATATATA
>JAPDSC010116815.1:0-20837 GCA_026290005.1 Latrodectus geometricus | reverse complement strand
CTCTCTTGCACTAAAAGTTCTAAATAAATGTCACTTCATATCTACAACTCTATTCTATCTACAGAAGAAAATTTAAACAAGTAGCTTATATCAGGAAGATTACTTATTTCACTATTAGGTGCCGAAGTGGCACCTAAATTAGGTATCCCATTATGTAGGGTTTTATCACTTCAGTTTTTTTTTATAGAACTGAACGGTGGAGATTTTAGTAGTCGGACAGTACTTGATATACACATGAATTGTCTTATATTAAAATCTATAATGCGTTCAAATTTCGAAAAAAATTATGTCTTCAAAAAGTGAAGAATAGTATTATAAGAACAATGTCTGCTGTTATACAAGAAACGTTTTTATTTACTGTTGTTTAAAATGAATCTACTTATCATAAAGTATTTTCTGTTTTGTAGTGACTCCCCCTACAAGGATGTGCGATCATTGCTTGAAGGAGAGTCGTGGACACATCATCAGTCCGGACTACCCGGACAACTACCCAGCTGGACTCAAGTGCACATTCCACCTACAACGGGCGAAGAGTTTCTGCGGCCTGGAAATCTTCTTCCACGACTTCCATCTCCAGGACACGTCAGGATGCTTGGGGGATGCTCTGGTTGTGTCTGGAGAGAGATTTTGTGGAGACAGTCTGAAGGGAAAGATGAGTGAGTTTAATTATTTCTATACTTTTTAGGCCTAAAAAAGATATTGAGGAAACACTCCAAGAATTTCTATATTCTAATGATTTAGTAGCAAATGTATTATTTTGTTGGTTAAAATATTTCGATTCCATTAGATGAATAGTCGAGTCTTTGGTTTTTAATCCATTGGTTTGATTGTCAGGTCCTTTGGTTTTCATGGGTTTAACTCCCATCTTGGATATGGATAATTATAAAGGTACAGAAACAATTTTAAACTGTAAATACCGATTGAATTAGCTCTTTTGAATTAAAAGAGGCAGTAAACAGTCGAACAAGTTACCATTATTTTTGTCCCTGTAAAGTCAAATTTACAAGTAGATAAAAAATAAGAAAATGCACTTGAGAATTAGTTCAATTTTTAAAATAGTACATATCGAAATGGTAATCCACATGGTACATGTACATGAAATGGTGCATGGCAATCCACATTGAGCTAACAGTTCTTAAAATGAATTTAGTCAAAAAAAAATTTAAATTTTTCCTTTACTTTTACACTCTGTTAACTCTAACTGTGTCCTATACAAAAGTTATAGTGATTTGAATGTACTACATCTTAATGAATGCCCGGAAGTGTCTGAACACATATTTGAACGATAATGGCTGAAAAGACTGAAAACTCATGATCTCCCCAGTCTCTTTAATGTGTTGACTCTTTTCATGTATTTTTTTCTCTATTCCGAAGTTCACGCTGTTTTTGCACATCTATGTTTTTAGGCTACGTGTACTTCCCAAACTAGTCAATGAAATATGCTAAAGTGCAAACGGTTAAAATGAAAAAAAACTTTTCCAGTCTTAACCCGCGTTTATAATGAATATTCACACTCTATGAAATCAATAATTATAAAATGTTTAAGAATGCAGTAGTTTGGAATCAACAATATAAACCACTCGAATTTTCTTGCAGTAGATAAAGTAAACATAAATCAACAAAAAAATTAATTCATCCTGAAAGAATTACTGTTATTTTAAAAGTAAGTAAAAGAATGTTTAAGAAACTTAATTAAACGATTCGTAAAATTTTTAGAATATTAATTTTTACAAAATGTAAAATATTGTGAATGTTATGGTTATTATATCTCACCATAGAGTCATTACCATCTTTCTAGGTGACATTTAATAGAATTTTTGTAAGTTACCAGGGCATTAATAATAGTATTTTTGATATATCTGGTATTGAATCTGGAATCCAGAAACGAAGCATCTAAAATTTGAAATAATTTTCACAATATCTGATTTTGAACATTAAAATTATTTTGACTATTTTATTTGACTTTTTTGGGATTTCATTGTTCTTTTAGACACATAATTCAACTGATAAATGCTACTTATAGTTACGCCTGACAGTCTTTCAGTTTTTTAAATCCTGTTGTACCAGCCAGTTTACTACATGTCTCGGTAAAAATTTAATTAAATTTTATAGATAACCAAAAAAGTCTAAAAAAGAATAATTTAGAATAATTTGTGATTTATTTATGTACTGTATGAAAAGTGAAAACTGTAGAAGAATGGTGGTCTGCTAATAAGTAATATTGTCCTCTATCGTCTTGTCTCGCCTATCGTGGCCATGCGCTAAGTTAAGCTTGCAAAGAAGTAGTTGCAGTCAAACTAGAAACAGTGGAGCCAAGAAGACACTACAGAAGATATGATTATTTCAAATGAAGAAAAATGGGTCAGGCTTTTTGGTCACTTCATGTATCATAACGTAAAAGCTTTCAATCTGATAAAGATTGGTGGGTATGCCTTCTGTTTACCAGGAACATCAGTACCAGTAAAGAGTATTTCCTTTTATGAACAACGCATATGATAAATGTGTAATGAAGGAATCTACGGTTAACAGATTAGCATCTGAATATTTTTACAACAAGAGTTTAAAACCAAGTACAGTTTTTCTAAAGAAGTCCTGCTCAATGATAAGTAATACATGTAAATATTGCTCATTCAAAATGTTTCTTACTTAAGAAACTCTTAAATAACACATCAGAAATAAAATATTTAAATCATATGCTTGCGTCATTTATTATTACCCCTAGTTTAGGCTCTTAATCTCAGGAACCATTTATTCATAGCATATAAATTACCCTCTAAAACCAACCCTCCATAACCGAGAGAAGAATCGAATTCTTCGAAACGAATTCTTTTGAGCTGAATTTCTTTGCACTAAGAAATACAATTAAGCTTCCTTTCAATTTTCAGATCGGTATCGATGTTTTGTAAATCGATAAAAAATATTAATTAGGATATAAATATAAATCACGTGCGGGATAGTAAAAAAATATCGAAACAGAAAAAATTTTATCCTTGAAACAATAAAGAAAATATCTAAAACTAAAGAACTTAATTAGGCTTCTTCATATTCAACAATCTCATAAGTCAAATCTTCATGCATCTTAAGAAATTTTGAATTGGGGGCATTCCTAACCTTACAGCAATCATGTGGCAGACCATATTCAATAAATGTCATTCATCAGTCCTTGTTTAACATCATCGGATAGCAGTTCTGTCTAGACTTTCGCTCCGAAAGTTTAAGGTCGTAATAATTAGGCCGCGCAGCCTTCTAAATACGTGTCCGCAATAATCTGCCTTTTGAATAACGAATATTTAGGAGAATTAATCCAAGGAAAGTTAAAGGATGTGTAATGAATATATTTAAATGAGGGAAAATTATTGTAAATGATGTTTTTTTTTTTTTTTTTTTTTTTTTTTACCTTTTAATTTTCTTGTAGTACTGTATTCCATCGTAACTTCTAAAATATATTTAAATTCACAATTGCAAACTCCAAAAACATTACCAAAATAAGTTTTTCTCTAATTTCTAAGTTTTTTTTCATAGAAATGGGGGAAAATTATACTCTTTCTGAGCAGTTGAATTGAAAAAAATTCTCACCTGCTGATGGAAATTTTCTTCATTTAAATTAAAATATGTTTATCAAAATTAGTTTTAATGTATTTCCCAAAGGCTAAAAGTGATATACTGTTTCCTTTACAACTGAAAAAAGGAAATTATTTATAAGAGCACTTAAATGATAAACAAAACTTCACTGACACACAACAAAATCATCCTAATTAATTATAAATTTTTTTCAAAAATTGTTTTTCTTCGATGTTTAATACCTAAAACTGATTTTTTGTTTATGCAATTGGAATATTTTTATAAACATTCATATTAAAACCAAGTCACACCTGTTTAGTTATGTTAATAAAGCACCAAAATAAAAAAATACTCCATTTTAAACAATAAATTTTTTGTTGTCAGTTTCTCTCCGATATTCAATACTGAAAACGATTTGTTACTCATGCAATTTAAAAACACTCCTTTTTTTAAACAATTAATTTTTTAAAAAAATTATCACTTATAAAAATTTTTTCTATGACTTTTAAAAACTAAATTTATATTTTGTTTTTTACACAATTAGAAAATAATATTTTTAAACCATTAAATTCAATGCAAACTCCCTTCTTTTTAAAATAAATCTATAATTTATTCTATAAATCATTATAGCTACCAAATTTTATCAAAATTAATTTCTTTTTTATTCCGGAACAACTATAAATGTTTTATTGTTTTTCATATAATTGGTAAAGATTATAATTTTGAAACTGTTGAATTTAAAACAAAGCCGAATCTTTTATATATACATTCAAAATATTTCAGAAATTTAATTCTTGTGAACTGAAAATTGAATCATCAAACATAGAAATCAGGTTTTATCCTAAAAGATAAAACTAACTTTTCGTTTTTAATGCAATTTCACAATATTATATTGAAGGAATGTATTTTAAACGAATTCAGACTTACTTATATTTGTTAAGTCAGAATTAGGTAAACATCTTCGAAACTAGTTTAACAATAAAATTATTAATTCGAAACTAGTTTAACAATAAAATTATTTTGAAAAATTATATTTCCTCGATTTTTAATAAGCAAAATTGATTTCTTTTCTTTTTAAACAACTAGAAAATATTACATGCATTTTGTATGACTGGATTAAGAACAAAATGACAATTTTAAGATATATATATAAAATGTAAAATATTAAAGAATTTTACTGTTAATTATAAAATTGTTCCGAAATTAATTTTTCTTCAATTTTCCAACAATAAAAAAAATTATTTTCTTTTCATATATTTGGGAATAATTAAATTTCTTTAAACAGTTTGCTTTTTAAAAGCAAGTATGAATATATTTATCATATAAAATAGATATTTTAGACTGTATGTAATATATTCGATTGCACTACTATAATTGGTAAAAAAATGTCACAATTGTTTTCTCTAATTTTGACCAATAAACAAGTATTTAATGTTCTTAAAAAATTTCTAATTTAATTATTTTTATGTATCTGAATTGAAAAAATTAAGCTTGCTTGGACATGTCTGCAAAAATTACGGAAATTTTTATTATTACTGACTGTAAAATGATGCTTAAATTAACTTTTTTGTTGTTTCTTAACGTCTAAAACTGATTTATTGTTTTATTATACAAAATAATAACAATCATATTTGATTACAAATTGCTAAACGAAAAATCTAAGTAAAGATTTATTTTATTTTGATAAGAAAATGCCTAAAAATTTCTCTATTGTTATTTAACTATACGACTATATCAAATCAAATTTTTACTCTTTCTCCCAACACCCAAAAAGTTTTCATTGCTTTTTTATATAAAGGAAAAATTTTGCTTTATATAAAACTCGATAGTAAAAAAATTGAAAGTGTCCAGATATCTCTTTGAAATACATCAAAAAAAAAATCATAATTATAGATAAGAGATAAAATTGCATAGACATTAATTTTTTCTCCAGTACCTAACAATTATAAATAATTTTAAGTGTTTGTGCAAATGGACAAATGAGACATTTATTTTTGCTCCAAATGATTGGAAACAAATTTATCTTGTTTGGGTATGTCTACAAAGTAATTTATTGGTGTCAAAGAGCCATAATTTATACTTGAGGACTCAGCTTGAAAAATCAACGTTGGATTCCCAGTATCATGCTTCGAACTTTTGAACAGTTGTGTCATTTACTTTCGTAAATAAAAGAGCAATGATCATAAAACTTTACGACATTTAGACACACACCTGTGGTTTCATGATCAATGGGTAAAACGATATACAAAGGCATCGATTTGAATGTACCACAACAACATGATACCATTAGTTTTTCTAATTCCATACCTAATGAGAAATGATATTTTATCTCAAAATCCACTTTCACATCTTTTTAATCATGAAACAAAAATTATTTCAGCTTAATTTCTTAATACTTTCTGATAGTTTTTCTCAAATCAAGTATTTTGTTTGCGATATAGTTTATTTTTTTTTCCTCGAAAAGACAATTTTTATCACTCCTCATGAAAAAAAAGTCGCATTTGTAAGTTGCCAACGAAAAAAATGAAAAAACTCCATAAATGACATTATAATGGTTGCCTATTGAAAATACAGAATCTCAACTATGATTTTCCATTTAATACTCACTTTAATTTAAAAAAAATTACTGCGATTAAAACACTTGCTCCTAAGCGTATGAAACTATCTCTAATCTACTGCAATTTTATCATAGTTATTTTTTCTTTAAAATACCAATTTTTATCAAACATTTTGTATTCATTATTCTATTTACTTTTCAGAGTATTTAATAATTGGGCAACACAAAACTTAACGCGCTTAAAACATATCTTATTTTGCCTATAACTAAATTGTCCTTTGAATTTTAAAATACCGATGTTGACGAATACAACTTCAAGGGCTTATCGTAGCCTTTGAAGTTGTATTCGTCAATGTTAGCATTCTTCCTAGAGGAAGGTCTTGGTTTCGATTCTCAGCCAGCAATCGAAGATGATCATCTGCCTTCCTCTTGTGTTTCTGTCATAATAGTGATTGAATGTTTTCCAGTTTTTCTCTTCTGTAACTTGTGAATACAGCCCATCATCTCTGAAAAGCCCTTCTGAAACACAATTAAAGAGTTGACAGCATTGCATTAATGATTCAATTCAACAAATCCTTAATCTTTTATTTTGATATTCTGATAATTTTGTTTAACACTTTATATTTTTGTCTCAATTAAATAAAAATTATGAAATTGTTTGAATTCACTGTCATTGAAATGACATCAATTATCATTTGGTATGTAAATGTTTAGCTTTTCCTTTATTGAAAATTTAACTATTCTTTTTGCATTGTGTTTCATTGCTGCAATAGTTTTGCCTTTGTTTGATCTGATATCGATAAGATGCAGATTCTTCCTGTATTGTATAAGATAAATATAATTTCAGTAATAAATATAGCATCAATTATGTTAATTTAATTGCGTAACAGTTACATTGATTAGCTTAACACTTTGCATACAATTGCTAAAGTATTCTGATTGTTTATGGGCTAAAAATAGAAAAAAACAAGGAAAATTAATTTACCGTAAAAACTGAAAGACTGTAACAGTCACACAATGACATTAATTCACTAGACTCCTGCTAAACTTCTATTCATTCATAGGATAATAGAGCAAGGAAAAAGGAATAGTTCATGAAGATAATGTTTACTTATCAGTCGTTGGTGGGAAACAAAAGCATTGGTATGGTTTGAAATGTGTATTGCACATATTTGGAAATAATCATTTTAGAAGCGATTATTTTCGGAATTCCGCATCAAATGTGATATACCTCACCTATAATCATTTAAATATGTTAAATTTCTGACAGATTAATAAGTGCCTATAAAAATTATATGTATATATATATATATATATATATATATATATATATAATACCGCAAGGAAATGTATGAAAAATTTTTACCAAGGTTTAAAAATTACCAAAATTATTGTGAGTTTACATTTCCAAATCAATGATTTTCATGCATAAAGACATGTGATAATTGCCGTATATTTCTAATAGCTTTGAAAATTATTGAACGGAAGTATACATTTATATAAAATCAATTAATGAATAAAGTGGATGATAGTGGTTTATTTTAAAGAGCTATTGGATTTTACTTAATTTAAATTATTAATATGCTAATATTTTAATTAATTTACATATTTGTGATTTATGTGTTATTTATAGGATTGTAATACTCATGAATTAATAAATCTTTTGAATAATAAATATCAAAAAATAAATTTCTTTTGTTTTTATTAGTTTCATTACTACGAAAGTTTTTCAAGGCACGGCTGGCGTATAATCAATCAATCCATAATGCCAATTTATAGATCTTTTTGGTGATGAAAGAATGCTGCCAAGATGACCTAATTAAGACGTAAAACCATGAAAATGTCCTAATTGTGACGTAAAAATTCCTTAAAAAAAGCTTCTATATTTAAATAATAAATTTAAGTCTGACATAAAAAGCATAAATACATATTTTTGATATAACAAGATTTTAAATAAAGAAAATATAAGAATATTAATTAAAATCAGAAAATGCAACAAAATGTTCTAAATTTCTTCACGATGACGTAATTACTAGGTTTGCGAAAATAGATTTTTCTATAAAAATCTAATCTTCTCCATATGTATACGTTATAAGAACCAAATTACCAGATAAACAATTAAATCTGCCGAAAAAATCATCGGACTTAAAAATTGGTATGATATATGTATTATATAGAAGCTGTACCGTTTACATTAATGGTTTGATTTTAAATTTATAATTTTCCTTTGAAATAATATATACATTTCCTGAACAAAGAAATAGAATTCTGAATAGCTTTGAAACTTTTCACGTTTGAAAATTTCAATTAGACTTATGTGGTGAATTCGTTGCTGTAGGTATAAACTTCTTTCATAACCTTCATTGTTTCTACCGAATAATGAGTAGTTACTAAATCCGGTCAGAATAGTATACAAATGCATATTGTTTCTTTTTTCATAAAATGTAGGAAACATTTCTTTGATAATTTTCACATAAATATTCTCATTTTATAACTGTGTCTTCAATTATTACAAATTTAATTGACATTCCATACTGACAAATAACTATCGGAATTAAATAATTTTCTCTTAATTTTAGAGTCACAAACTCATTAATATTTCTTACTAAAATAAAATCTCAGAATGAATTATTATACGATAATAATCCGTGCAATAAAAAAACACGAATCTATCACAGATTGTATTTATTCCATTTAAAACGCGAAGAAAACTTCAATTTTTTGTATATAAATTAAATTTCCTAACTTTAATTTATATTTAAATTCAGAAAAGTCATTTTAATTTTTCAATAATGTTGAGCATTTTTTTTTTTTGTTTCCCAATCATCTTTGAACAAAAACATTATTCAAATTTATTAGAAATTGTTTTATTTTTTGGCATATTTAAGTGAAATTAATAATATTTCACAATTATTTTGAAATTTTTTTACTATTTTTTCTCCTGTTCCGTATTATGAAGTTCAAATTATTCTCAAAAATAAGCATTTCTCTTAACAGACAATTTAGCACATAATATATTAAAGAATCCATTCCTATTAATTATTTAATTATTTTATGAAAAAGTATAAGATTTTTTAAATATTAAGCAGTGATCAAGCTTAGTTTTTATTTCTATTTTTGATTAAAATGAGAAATTTTTTTGGTATTCAACAGCTTTAAAATACAATATTTGAAAAATTAACTCTTTTTAAAATCATTTTATCATTAATTTTAATAATGGTAGAGACAGTAATTTTCAAGAAATCCAAATTTCTCATACGCATGATTCTTAATTGAGAATAATATTTCCAAGTCATCAATAGAACTCAATTTACAATCATCTCAAACACATGACCAGAACTCCAGAAAAACCAAGAAAACCATAAAAAAGTTAAAATATCATGTATGATATGATACATAGACTATATTTTTATTTTGTATTTTCACATCTTTAAGCTGATTTTAATATTTCTTCCCAATAATAGTAAATCGATAATAAAATTTCTTTTCTATTAAAATCTTAGAAAAAAACACAATAAGTGTGGAACATTATCCAAAAGAAAAGAACGCGAAATATTTGGAAGACGAATCATATCTCAAATATCTTCCTGACTTATTTAAAATATTTATTTTTAGGATTTTAATTAATTTTTGAAAAAAATTTGCATTTTAGTAAAAATTTGCTTTTTTGCAAACCATTCTCTTATAATCTTCCACTACGTAGGAACATTTTTCACAATGTTTGTGCAAAATCATGTTTGATATTTCTGATACAAACTGAATGCATCTTAAAACTGAAGGTTAAAGCTGAATTGGCTAGGACAAAATCAAACCATAGAAACATAGAAATCGTACATGCATACATACATAAATATACACACGTACACATTTACACACATATATACTTATACATATGACGGGCCACGTGCTTTCACAGATTAATTTATTAAAAAGTTTTATTTCATTGTAATTTCCCTGTTGAACAATCAAATAAAAGTCTGATTCAGGACATATAAAATATCTTTATTTGTACTTTTTATTTATTTGTATAATTTATATTTATTTTTAGGAATAGAAGAATTTTTTAGAAGGTAATATCATAACTATTTTTGATTTGTATTATGTTAAAGTGTATTATGTAAAAGTAAATAGTGTTGAAGTATATTATGTTAAAGTGATATAAATATCACTTTATATGAAAATGTATGTGAGTGTGTGCTTGGGAAATTCTTGAAACAGTTCATCGAATGTTGATGAGTATTTTCATAAAAACTCATTTCTTTTTAGTGAAAGACAACAACTTTTCAGTTTTTCATTTCTCTTCCAGTCAAAAATAATAAGAACGCTTTTCACTAATGTCAAGATTATAAATTTTTCATTAAAAAGCCTATAATGTGACCCTGCTATATGACAAGTTTGTATTTTAATATTTTATAGAAATGCAAAAATTTATGATGCAATTTTCTTTATGATATCAATGTGTGGTTAACATAAATTCTTCTTATTTATGAACAATAAATTGTACGTAAATTAATAAGCAAATTTTATCCAAAAAACTCCTAATGAAAGGTGTTTTAATGTATATATATTTTTACAGGAAAAATAGATTTTCCAATTGGTGAACCCAATGAGATAGTTCTGCAATTCGAAACAGATGACGAGGGATCTGCACAAGGTTTCCATGCCGAATATCGCCAAATAGCTTGCAGAGGCTATCCCTGGAGACAGGGTCGCTCCCAGTGGGTGCCATCAAATGCCTCTGATTGGACGAAGACCGAATGACGCACACTAGGTTTCGTAGATAAAAATAACAATATTGAAAATGGCGAAAAAGTGTTAATTTGATCATAAATGATGACGTCATGATGCCATCCTCCTGACATTTCTCGTTTTGCCATGACTGTGAGCCAAGATCAAGGGATTTAAAGTTTATTGTTGATCGTGCAATAATATTATGATACAATCTGGACATTTAGAGGGTCATTAAAATTTATTCTCATTTGATTTGTATCGGGTTAGATAAAAAAGGAAACAGGATTTATACTAGGTTAAATTTAAGAATACGGTATTATCACCAAGTGATAAATCAGGGAGACAAAATATTAATTGAGAATGATATTTCAGCTATTTAAACCTTTATTAAGGGGATAATTTTTGTACTAGTATTCTTGAATTTAACTGTGAATATATAGGGAAATATTTCTGAAAAATATTGCTGTTAATAATGAAAATGATGTGAAAATGCATTTGGAAAAATATCAAATTTGAAATCAAGACACCATGTTGATTTTTAAAATAGCTTAGAAATTTGCAAATTTAATTTTGCAAACTGGTGATAAAAAAAACAAATCAACTTAATTGGAATTCGCAATTGCAAAAAAAAAAATTATTTTGATGTTCTTTTAGATTATTTTTATACTATTTACATCAATCTACTTCTGCTGGAGAGAAAAAGTTATTTAATTTCTTATATAATTTTTGAAAATAATTATAATACCATGAATACGTTTAAACTCATTTATGTGGTCATTGTTTAAAATAAAATAAACATTTTTATACCTTGAGAAATTTTTAATTTATAATTTTACATGCTTGTATATAATTATATTACATATAAAAATAAATTTGTTTAAAAACAAAAATTCTCTCTATTTTTGTGATTTGTCTTATATAACTTACCTACGATTATAATAGATATTATTAAGCCAGTTTTATTAGGAATGAAAATTTGTAGCATTAGCTGAAATGCATTAGACTGAAAATGAAAACTAGAAATCAAACATGTATGATACACACACGACTTAAAGAAATTTCTTTTTATGACTAATTTAGAAAAAATAAAATATCAGTTAAACTGTTTCAAGGTATTTCAGCGCTGTAATGTTTGATATAGCCTAAATACATTTTAAGGAACACCATCGAGTGATTTTATTTTTAAAGTGGAGGCAAATTTATGCTCTCATTCTTTGAACAAAAGATAATATTTTTATGCGCAGTCAAAATATTCTCATTGTTTCACAAAAATGTTAACAGTTTATTTTTGTTTTTTAAAAATACTTTACATAAATACCTCTACAGCAATATACTTGAAAATAAAGTGGAATGAATAAAACAGAGAAAGAATACGAAACAATAAGTATTTTAATTGATTTTTCCTTTCCCATTTGAATATCAGGGGTTATTTTTGTGTGAACTTGAACGCGTTCCAAGTGACGTCATTGCAGCTTACCTCAAAGAATGACGGTGCAGCTCTTACCTTGAACTGAGTGAGATCGCCATGTCTCCGGAAAATTTTTAAGCCCTCCAGACAGTTTGGTTTCGAGACACAAATAAACTCCCCAGCACCACAAATCTAATTCGCTGATACCGGATTTAATTTAAAAAGAAAGCTATTCTTGTACTATTATCATGCAAAGTAGAGCATCAAAAAATAATTATCATTGTCAACCTTTCTTCTGTGCTTAAAAAATGTTTTGCGAGTAACATTAAAGTATTTTTAGCATTTCTGAAGAAACTGTATATCTACTGGTACATGGCTTTTGGAAAAATCCTTTTTTAAATACTGATATATATTATGTAAATGAAGAAATTATAAAAACCACAGAACATAATTGCAGTATTAGTTGAATAGTTTTTAAATATAAAAAATTTCATATATATAAAATATATATGAACTTTTTAAATAAAAATAATATTTAATAAGAAGGAAAATAAACTCTAAGGAACTAAATTAATTCTTTGACCTGCCATCTTAAATTCACTTAGTTACTAATTGATTATCTATAATATATGCTTAAATAAAATACAATACCTAATATATTATTGGCAATCTAACCAACGCAAAAGCAGTTAAAGAGAAATATGACAATAAATATAAAATAAAATACAACATGAAGAACAATAAAAATCACTAACAAGAATAAGAAAATGAAAATATATATAAATTGTCTTTGCCAATTTAAACTAACCATATGGTGGTCGTTTGTCTTGTCTCATTTATTTTACTTTATTTTATCTGTTCAAACTGTCAAGGCACTAGTCCAAACTGTAATGACACTAGTTGATAAAATATAGCTTCTCAAACCGATGCTCTGGTCTGTAAATATATGGAATTGTTTTATAAACAAAATGATCTTTAACTATATTTTTAATTTTGATTTTCAAAGAGCTCAAGCCACAGAGACGCTCTTAATGTTATGTTTTTAACATACTTGGAACAGTTAGTCTTTTACTCACAAAATGTCCTTCAAAATGTTTTTTAATTCAAATCGAATGAGTCATCATGATGATGCAATGTTTTGAATGGTATTCATCAATGGTTAAATGCCTTGTGTCAACATGTGCACTGCTCGGATCCATTGGAAATCTCTTGAAACCATGGTTATTTCCGTCGCGTAACACGATCAATACTTTCCAAATACATTCATTTGAACAATTTCGAATCAAATGAGCTGAACTATTTGATTCTTCACTCAAATTGAACAATTGAATTGATTCGAAGCAAAAAGATGTGGATCAAATGTTTTTGCGTCATCCTGAAAGTTTCCAAATCTACATTAGAGAGAATGTCGAACCACGATTTTATCGTTTGAGATAAATTGATGTTTCAATGGATCTTGATTCAATAGGTGTCATCGACATCAAAGGGTTAATAGATAATATCATCGTATATCATTTCATGTAAAACGTTCAAGAAATATTAAAAAATATGATTTCAAATGATGTTTTAATGTAAAAAATTATGGATTTTTTAATTGACTTTCGAGATAAGAAACGAACTCAAATTAGTTAGTTGAACAGTTGAATTGAAGACTAACTATATAACTGCAATCATTCTTAATTTAAATTCTGTTCCAGTACTCACTTCTCAATATGCCATTATATTTCACTGAATTTTTTAAGTGTTGTTGAACATTAATTAATTATAATTAAACATTTATTAACAAAAATCCTTTATATCTTGATAAAATAAATTTATCAAAAATAAAAATCATTCATTCAATTCCGTTTTGTGAGGGTTTCGAAAGAACATTTCAATTTTCCTTAAATAATAGTTGTTGTTGCATCAGCATACTTCCCTGTGTCTATACCGGAGTTGGGCTCTACGGTTTAGATGGAAATAGACGGGTGAGAATCCTCATAATTTAGAAGCAAGGAGTAAACAGAAAACCCCTTAATACTTGATCTGGCACTTTGAGAGGTATCATTTCAATTGGAGGATATCGTGACTACAATATATTTAACATTCACCAGCCGCCTTTTGTAAACAGAAAGCATCTTAGATTAAGCCGGAGGTGAAACTTACTACCTTCCTTTAACGATAAAGACTCTCTAACCAACCTACTAGGCTACAGGGGCATCTCTTAAATCTTAATTAAAAATATTTACAGATATATATATATAAATATTTTTGTCAACTATTAGAAGCATTTGCCAAAATGTTATAGGAATTATAATCATCCAATCCCACGTAAACAATATTTTTGGCTGTTTCCCAGTGTACGGTACGCTATTTTTATACAATTAATATAACTATACAATATACAATTAATATAATTATATAATATAAAATTATATTATTTTATACAAATAAAAAATATAATTTTGTACAATATTATATACAATTAATTATAATTGTATATATGCGTACCGTTGTATATATGCTTACCGTACAAGGAGCGTACCGTTCACTGGGAATTAACCATATTTTTATCTTTTAAACTTTATGCTATAAAACAAAAATTCTTGTTATTATTATTATGGTTGGTTACATCAATAAACGACACAAAAATCATTGTTATTTTAGTCTGAAACATCAGCAGTACTGTTTGTTCAGGTCTTCAGTTATGGTGACATTAAAGTTTACAAAATCTTTAGCTAGCTTCAACATTTATGTTTATTTACATTTAATGTATTGATACGCGCGCCACGCGCGCGCTTGTTCAAAGTATTAAATCTGCTTTTACAACACCTTATTATTATATTTGATGGTGCTTTGAAATTGTCACCATCAAATATATTAATAATGTGTTACATAAATACGTATATTTTAAATTAAATTTAAAACAAAATATTTTCAACAGCGTATAAAGGAATCTAATTGCTCATTTGGCAACTTAATAAAACTTAAGAAAAAATTTAATCAATTTAAATTAACTATTTTAACACTAAACTGTTGTAGCCATAGTTATAAAGTAAGTCAGCAAATTTGAAAAATCACAAAATGCTTAAGCTAATTTATGAAAAGAAGCTATATGCTTAAGTTAAATAATAATCTAACCACACATTTTGATAGATATTATTTAGATCAATCTTTTAAATAGCAATTTCCATATAAAAATATTTTATTGTATATTTTGTATAACAACATGTTTAAAAAATATTAATAATTTAATATATTTTTCATAATATGATATATGCATAATAACTTATATATCATAAATATTCAGAATATCAAAAGTTCAGGGTAACATTTCTCTGAATGATATAATGTTGAAAAGCATTTAACATAAGAGAGTATTAAGAACTGCATTTCTTTTGTTTGGCCACCATGATCTCCATACTCAATCCTCTTTATTTATTTTAATTTTAAAATCATTAAGAGCTCTTATATTAAGTAAATTTTAGATGGAGGAAATTGTGACAATCCATGAATTTTATCTCATCCAATAGCTTTTTAAATCATATCTTTAACACTTTGCAGATCACATTTCGTTCAATCATGACTTATTTATAACTAATTTGAAATTTTAACTGAAATAGTAAGCTGGAGATATACTCAGCCATGTGTCAATTCATATTTGCTAAAATTTTGTTACTCTAAAACTTTGGTGAACTACCTTTCGACATTTTTCTATGTCGGAAATGCCTGTGTAGTCAGAAAAATATCCTGCCTTAATATCGTTCACAATATTCTTTAAATGAATTATAATTTATAGCTAGTTCCATTATGCATTATCATCTAAGAAAAACTCAATCTTGATGGAGTACTTTAAATACAAGAACTGTGGAATACGCTTTGAAACCATTTAAACACAGTCTTTAAAGTGAAATTTTGACTACATTAAATGATCTGGGACATCCATCCATGTTGCAAAAAACATTTCATTGGTAGGAAATTATTACCAGTTTATGTAATAGCTTTTTAGGCACATTTACAAAGTCTTTGAGATATGATCTGCATTACTTCTGAATAGCTAGTTTGAGTACCCATGAATGAGTATTAACGTCAACACAGAGTAGTAGTTGAATCAAACAAAATAAAGTTTTACAATCATCAAGAATCCAAGCAATATATTTTACGAATTCAACAGTGCTGTTACAGTCGATATTTCTCTGTTAGTAACGAACTATCTTCTCTCTCAGGTGTTGGTTCACCACAACATCAAATTTAGCAACTTTGTTCAGATGGACTCATCCATCTCATATTAATAATAATTGGTAACAGTATTTACAATATTTACTCTATTCTTAACAGTAATTAGTATCCATGACAGATGTGACCATATCAACAGAATAGCTAGATTTGGGTTGAGGGGAAACCGCCGATGAAGATAAACCTTCATTAATAATGAATTAAGAGAGATATTGTAGCCGTACTCAGTCAATAACTAGACACCATCGGCAACCATATGGTCTACAGTGTAAGTTAATATATATAATAATATATTTGTGTGTATGACAAATATTTGATATTGCAAGTCAAAGAATTTTTTCTTTGATTCGTTACCAAAAGTTCAAGAGTTAGCATAAGTTATCGAAATGAAATTATTTATAATTTAACTTGTACAATTATTTTATTTTTAATCTGTTAATCCTACTTGTGTGTCAACGTGATTTCAGATTACTTTTTTTCCTCAAATTATTTGTGTGCAAATAAACTTTTAGTAAAAAACTATCCCTTTGTACAATTCTTATATTATTCTGTGAACATCTGGATACTTTGTACATACCAATGCCTTAAATTTTAGCACAAAATTATATAATTATTGACTTAGTGTCCTAAAATGTGAAATTTTTTTGTAATTGTTATTTTGAAAAAAGTAGAATTGTAAACAGTTAAGTAAAAAATTCTATTTTTTTCATCATAATTTTTAAGATAATATACTGACTGACCTCTATCAAGACTGATTTTATTATTTTTCTGTTTTACTAGTTTTACGGAATATCATGGTTTTAATTTTTTTATTTTTCTTACCTCTCAAGAAACATTATGACCATTCTGAAGTTTACGCCTCAAAGAAATATTAATCAGAAATCATCTTAATCTTCTGGCTTGGGTCATATCAAAATTCAATGCAGATTGATAGAAGTATTGTGTTTTTGCATCAGCAAATGTTTCTGAACCTAACCTTGATATGGGGTCTACCAGTTACATGAAAACAGTCGGTAAGGAGTCCTCATAGTTTAGAAGCAAAGATCAAGCAGAAAGCCTTCAACTACTTTATCTTCCAACTCTAGAGACATCATTTCACTTGTAATATTTTGTGAAAAAGACATATTTAACGTGCCTCAGCCACCTTTTGCAAAACACGATGGGTCTTCGGTTAATCCGAGATTCGAACTCTGATAATGAGAACGACGTTTGTATATAAAATAATATTTTACATTTATTATTAATGGCCAAATAAGTGCAACTTATAAAAGGGACCATCAACCACCATCATGAACGATAACCACCAGGAAGTTTCTAAGAATGTTTTGGCTAATTGATAATTGATGGAATAACATCGGGTTTGAATATCAGCCACTATTATGACTTAAAGCCATTTAATATTTCACGAAGACCATCGTAAGAAATAAAGGTTTTAACAACAAACTGGCACCTTATAATTTGAAAAGAATGCATTGATTTATGGAACAAAAGGGCAAGTTAATTTAGTATTGAGAGAGGTTAACGTAGAGAGAAAGGCATACCCCCAACTTTTTAAATAGTAGCTTTATAAATAAATTGCTGAATGAAAAGCGTAGTTAATTTCTTATTCATCTTTTTGATTATATATCCAACTCAATACTTAATGATATTAATATATTAAATATATTCCATTGTTATTAAATCAATACAGCAGCATAATAAATATCAACATTTTCACTGAATTAGATATTAAAATTTAATAAAATAAATGTTCATGATATATGCATTTCAAATATGACATCATTTGCATGAATATTTATCACTATTTTTGCAAACTGATTTATAAAAAAACAAGAAAACTTATTTTTAGAAAAAGGAATTTTGAAAATTTTAAAAATTTTGTTGCTTTTACAATTTTTAGAAGCGAATTTCTATAATCTTAAAACCTAATATTACAAGATTATAAATACTGTAAAGAAAAAAATAGGAAGAATATAAAGCAACCAATGTGTAAAAGAAATCTATGTACACATTACATATTTCTTTATTATTTAATATTAATGTTTTAAACACGCATGCGCAAATTTCTCACATGTTTTATCAGACTGAGGTTTTTGAGACGTCACATTAGATTAGCTCTATGATAATATTTACGCTTCTTTTTGTCTTTCTGATTTATACTTGCGACAGTGGAATGAAGCTGACACTCTTTTTCCGAAAACCGCTTCGGACTGGTTTTTCTTATGACATACGTTCCTGCAGTGATGTAATCTGTACGGCGCACACTGCGAGCCATATTTTTCTTTTTATATGTCACGTTTGGAGGTCAAGACAAGAGCACCTTCGACACCTTAAAGACTATTTGTTGCTCTTTTTTTTTCTCGCTTTCTAATTGATAGGTTTGTTTATAATCTTTTTAGCGTCAAGTTTTGCTGAGACAAATAATAATATAGTGTCGTTATCACCATGTATTTGTTTACAAATAGAAATATAAAAGAATTTAATCTCTTTCCTTATTTCAAAATTATGAATTGTTTTTGATTTTATATGCAAAATCCTTAAAAATATTAATTATAAATGTCGTGATAGACTTGCATTTCCATGTGTTCATCAATAATTTTAAGATTTGAAAATTTAACATATTACTCATATTTTAGAAATATGATTTTTTTTTATATTTTAGTAAAATAAAACAAAGAGACTTTGTTTGTATTTGATGTTGTTTTATATTTTAGTAAAATAATACAAATATATGAAAAGCATTCTGATCTCTCAACTCTTTTAATAAGAAAACATTTTTATATCACATCTGTTTTGTGGGCCTATTTCAACAGATTACATTATTACAATACGTTTCTGATAACTTTTATTTCGGTCAATTAGTCACTAAATACCTCTAAAACACTGGTGACAAAGTCGACACCTGAGCTGAAACCTCTCTATCTTGAAACAATGTAATATCATTGGAGAGATACTAGACCTTAAAAATCTTTTAACGGGAATAAGATATCATCGGCTGAGTTAGGTATAAAACCAGCTACTTTTTGTTCAAGAGATAGATGCCCTTCCAACTAGGATACTGCTGCCGCTCATTTTAAAGTGAAATTTGAAATTGGTTTTTTGTTCTCCAAAACTTTTTCTGCTAATTTGACTTCTTTTTAAGATTTAATGCTTTCCATCAAGTTT
The DNA here is from genome assembly GCA_026290005.1 of Latrodectus geometricus. Classification (NCBI taxonomy): domain Eukaryota; kingdom Metazoa; phylum Arthropoda; class Arachnida; order Araneae; family Theridiidae; genus Latrodectus; species Latrodectus geometricus. Next base: position 1,200 of record JAPDSC010116815.1, on the reverse strand, counting down.
TTTACTTTGACTCCTAAATGAAATTATTTCTTATCTTACATTATGGATAGATGCTTGCACACACACACATTCGGATTCCATTTTAAATGAATCAGTTTCAGCCTACTTGAATCACCCTTCATGCCGAAAAATGACTATTGAATGAAAAAATGATAAAGTTTTGAAGAATAATAAATATCAACAAATTTACAAATAAATTGTAAGAATGTTTTAAAGAAAAATTATTCTAAAATGGAATTATATTCATTTATGAACTAACCATATTTAAAATATCTAAAGAAGCAGGCAGATTTTTGAAAATGCAGTTTTTTAATCAATTTAAATGGGGAAAATCAACCAAAAAAATGTATAAATAAATTATAAAAATCTCTTAAGCAAGTAAATAAATTATGCTTAAGAGATTACTGTCAAAAAAAAAGAAGAGACTTTTTCATTCAGATTGATTATACATATATATTATTATTTGAGCAACAGCTTTGAAAAATATAGCATTAATCGGCAGCTGAATAGTTAAAGCTTTGGTCTTTGGTTCAGCAGCTTGAGAGTTCAAATCCTACCTAATACGCGGATGTTTTAAATGCATATATTGTGGCTCAGTTAGTTCTTTTAAGCAAAGAGTAACAACAGAGTGATGAACAAGCAAAACTAAGTAATTTAACCCTTTGAGTACTGAACTATTTAAAGTCTGTATTGTATTGAAGCAAGCAAATAACAAGTGTACTAAAAGGGTTAAACTAAGTTTTCAGGACGAGTTAAGCCTTGCTTGAACAAAAAGTTCAATAACCTACTGCATGCTTGCAGGGCCACTGTTTTGGTTGCTAAATAAAACTTCTTTGGGTAATCTTGTTGACAGTCTTTTATTTATAATCTTTTTAGATTTAAAACTTCAGAACTATATGACAAATATGAATTGCATAGGATTGAATAATGAACACTATCCTTAAGAAGTAACATTACAGCAAGATGTATTTAGATAACAATATATTATTCTAAATAGCTGATTGTATAGGATCTTGTTGATTTGCTTCAGAGTTCTATAGAACTTTTAAGTCCTTTAGAGTATTAATACTCCGTTCGATATTCCTCTTTTTTCTTGAAATAGAAAACGTCTCCACTTTTCTTTTTCTTTTTTTTACAATTAAACGTTCATTTTCAATTGCCGTAAATCTGTACTATGAGCCACATAAAACTAGAATGAAG
>JAPDSC010116813.1:415003-438361 GCA_026290005.1 Latrodectus geometricus | reverse complement strand
ATATATATATATATATATATATATATATATATATATATATATAGATAGATAGATAGATAGATAGATAGATATAAAAAGTGTAAATGTAGATTCAATTCACTGAAGGTAATATTCCTGTAAACCCCTTTAAAGATATATATTTGAGTTCCAATAAATTAATTTGTTATTTTTAAAATTAAAATGTGATAAAAGTTGTGTCGAAAGTATCTCAATATAAGTAATAGTTTCCAATATTACTATATAAATCTAAAAATTCAGCACTATTGTTAAATAAATTCGTTTTAATTAGTGAAAGCTCAATGGGATCAATTAAATAAGAAAAATTTATACTATTAAAAATAATAAAATCATTAATATAACGGAAAGCAAAATGACATTGGTAAAAGAAACTTTTTTTCAAATTATTATAAAAATATAGCAAGTAGACTTGAAAAAATAGAGCCCTCTAAAATAACACAACTCTGAAAGCAAATATTTGCCATATTCTAGATGTAGTTATAAATGCATAATTTGACTTTGTTGTTTCAAAATTCGATATTAATATTGAATACAAATAATACTGAAAGTAAAAATGTAATACATTATTTAATTTATCTATAAAAATATTAGTAAAAAATTTTTTTAAATCAAAAGAATTTATAGAAAAAGTAAAATTATTTGATTGGAAATACAAAATTGATTTACTATTTTTAACAATCCAAGTGACTTTAGTTTGAATAATATTGTGTCTTGAAAGGTATTCAAATATTTAGCACAAAAAAATTATTCTGGGTTTACTCAATGCATACATTTATATATATATATAATGAAAGAAATATTTGTATGAACATAAATTATCTATATCCGAATATAAAACTATAGTTCCTGTGGAATTTTTAAAACTCTTCATCAAGTAATATATTTTCCAATCAATCGATGGATAATTCAGATTATATTTGAGAAATTTTGAATTCCTCTTTAAAATGAGGCATTAATTTTCTCTTCATTGAAAACCGATGGTGTATATTTAGCTCTGTCTGAAATGGCGAAATTGGCTACTTCTTCTTCCACTCTTTCTTCCGCGCCTGTTTTAATTTCAGTGTTATTCAGCTGTAATGTTACTTTCTCTTCGCGTCACGTTCAGTCGTTCAATTTATGAATATATTGACCAGATTCATTTAATATTCCATAGCAATTGCTGGGTCTGTTCCTCTCTGTATGTAAATGAAAGGAGAAATTTCTGCAGTTGGTGCATGATGTTTCAGAATTCGAACAGTAGAAATGACCAAAATGAATTCTCTTTTAGTATTGAAGCGTCAGAAGATATAGAAAACAAAGATTTCCTATATTTTTATCTGAGAAATATGCTAATATGCTTTAAATTATAGGTCAATGAAAATGGTCCTATATGCATTTAAATATGTGTGATTAGTACAGAATTTATTACTACATATGTTTGGAGAAATTTTATTTAGATCACCGAGTTTCTGTGTAATGTAAAAACTGGCTATGATTATTTAGAAAATGCATATATTAAGAAAAGTAAAGCATAGTTCTCTTTTGTATATGTTTTATGGTATACAAATCCAAAATTTTCCTTATTAGTTTTCATATGCGCAGGAATAATCGTACCAAGTTTCATTTACTCACCAAAACACAAATAAAAGGAAAAGGAAATTAAAAAAAAAAATTTCATTTGTATTTTTGAAAGATAGAATTGAAGATAGGAATTAAATATAAATTTTGTCAAAATTGTGTATTATTATAAATAGCGATAAAAAAACATTCTATTTGAAGAATTATAAACAATACTAAATAACATAAAAAAGATTAAATAACTTGTTTTTAATTACAGATGGAAAGCTGTTATGTAGCAAGTCAATAAAAATGGCATATTTCTCTGCTTTTATATGCACGTTGAAATGTCCTAAAAATCTTCATTTTAATTCACAAAATTCAATTCCCCCAATTAGTTGGACCACGAGTTGAATATAGCGTCATTATAAAAATTCATCTTGAAGAATGCAAACAAATAAATTGAAAAGTATCTCGGTTGGATAGTTGATGAAAGTATTTTATAAGTTTGAAGGTGATATGACGAAGGAATTGTGTTAGTGCATACCAAATCTTCAAAATGGTCATTTTTATGCAAAATTACTATTAGAACGTCAACAATATTGTATAGTAGTTGCTTTCTTTTACAAAAGATAAAGTTTCATCTTCCGGTAGGCTTGAATTCATGCTATATTTTATTTAAAATTTCCATACAGTTCTTTCGAATTTTCTCATATTGTCACCTAAAGTATTTGCAATGTCATTAATTCTCTCTATATGTTCTCCAAAACTCTCATTGCTTGATCTGTTTCCTGACGTCTATTGACTTATAGGCTTATGTAAAATGTTTTCTTGGCATTGACTCTCAGATTTCTATGCTAATACCAATTTCACTAAAATATCAAACAATATTTAGAATACCAGCAGTACATTTTGAAGAACATACAATCATCTTATTTGACGGTTGATCCAGTTGTCAATCAGGTGGAATAAAGTTTTACTCTTAACTTAAATTAACTGGATATACTCTATTACCAGAGAGAGTGAGAGAGAGTTTCTGTAGAAATGAAAATCTTTTCTAGTAGATTACAGTTTAATGTTATAACTTATGAATACTATTGTTATATCTGGAGTTTTATTGGATATATCAACAATCCAACCAATTTTAAATTCAGGGTACCCAAAATTGTCACTCAATCAATTAAAGCTCGATATCCTCATCTAAGCAGAGCTTGAAATTTCTACTTTTCTACATTTTTCTAATATTATCCTCATTTTTCTACATTTTTTAATATTCTAGTTTTTTAATATATAAGAGTTCTAATATTATCCTCATTATAAAGCCAATAGAATGTAAAACTGTCTTCAGAGCATGATAAGTTCATTTTTTCTAGTGACCTGCGGGCTCTCTAAGCCAATCATTTAATGAGAACACAATTCATTGACTGACGATTCACTTGCATACTTCAATTATTTTTCAATCACTTGCGTAACTGCACGCAAGTGTTAAGAAATTTCAGAGATTATGACTGAAATTTCTTAACTGAAAAAAACCATGTGGAATTGTATTCCTTATCTGGATGACCAAAATTTGCATAGTTTATATTACAACTTGCACAGGTTTTCATTTCTATCTATAGTAGAAACATATTGTTTTTCGACATTATTTTCATTGTATTTTTCTTACTATTTTATCAATTATTTAAACCTTTATATCTAATGTATAGAATGAATTTCATTTATTTCTGTCGATTCTAAAATAATATTAAGCAATTTTCCCAAAGAATAATATGTAATTAATCTATAAATAATGAAAGAAATATTTTATATAAATATAAGTATTCTTTACCAAAACATTTTGTCAAGGGCTCTTTCCCATGGTGTATGTTAAATAAGAATAATTAATAATTCTGTGTTAATAATTAATAACCATAAGCATAACTTTGTCTTCTCTTCCGCTATTATATATGAATATGAGATAGTTTCCTTGAAACCCTTCAACTAATGTCAGATAATGTGATATGTGAATAATTTGCAGTAACTTGAAAACTAATTGTATGCTAAAGACTGTCTAATTTAGGAAAAGAAACAAGTAGAGAGCCGTGTTCCTGACAAGATAATGATATTGGAAGCACTGTTCCTCACTGTCAAGGGCACCTATAATTATAAGACCTATTTTGATATAAAATTACTTCTGGGAAAGTTTATTGTACATAATATAACAGAATATTTGCTACTGTGTTTTTCGAAACTATTTTTAGACCTTATTCTTACATAATAAGGAATTTAAGATTTAGTATTCTTTGCTGAAGTATTTTGTAAGTTTTTGAAGGTTTCGATGAAACTGATTTATATTTTATTTCTTATATTTTTTAATATAAATATATTCCTATGCTTTAAGGCATATGTGCATCATTTAAAGAAAATCTAAGTGTTTTTAAATAATTAAAATCCACAACATATTTTAGGCTTGAGTCAATAAATCCTTAAAGATTCTTCAGAAGATAAGATATGCTTGAAATATGCAAAACATGCAGTAATTATAAACTTGAATACATAAAATCTTATTAGCTTTTAGTTTGTAAGGAGCAACATCATTGAAAGAGTAAAAAAGGAAAAGTAAAGCATTTCCTTTATTTTCTAGTCTCTTGAATTTTATATTTATTTAACTTATCGAAATAATATGATTTAAAAAAACAATTAACAATCGAAGTACGTTTCATTTTTTAGAGAAAAAATTGTTTTTGATCAAAATTTAATTAAGTCCAGTTCTTGGATTTTACAATCCATTTTATTCAATTTCATTATTTATTGTGTATTGGGATTTTTTTTTTTTTTTTTTGGAGGACTATTGACTAAATTTTTAATTTTACGACCATTTTCATCAATCTTTTCCTTAATTTAAATTTTTTTAAGTGTTTCACTGAGAACTTTAAAACAGCATTTTGGAATTAAATAAAGCATTTTTTTCATAATACATGTTTATATTATTAACATGTATTATGAACATAACATATATCGGAACATTCATTCTATAGTCACTTTTTACATACAGGAGGCTCATTCTGATCTTACCCTATACATGAATTGTATTCCGAATTATTGCAAACCTGCACCCTGTTGAGGTTATCGAACGCACGAACTATTGAAGTACAGAACTCTGAGCACACAGCGTCCAAGTCAATTAGCATTCATTAAGAACATCATTATAATAATTTGGAAGTTACGGTAATTACATTATTTAAATAACCTATTATCGGTGGTAAGAAATTTCTGTATGCAATAGTGTTTTCATATCGATTTGTTAAAATATTTTAGTAATTAATGCTGATACTTTCAAAATTACTCAAAAACAACATTTAAATTGCATAGATTGTCATACATGAGTTTTTGCAAGCAAGAAATCGTGACATTATTTAGTTATTTATAAATGTACCAAAAAATATTCTTAAAATTAAAATTGTTATTAAATGAAACAAGCAACTTAAAATTGCATTTACGTTTATTTCAAAAATGTCCTCACTCATTTTAATAAAAGTTATTAAACATTTTCATATAATATTTTGCATTTTATAAATTACTTTTAAAACAACAATAATAACTAAATGTTGTTCCATTCTATTCTTATTATTTATACTTAAATGTTCCAAAAAACTCAGATTCAATGAAAGCCAATTACTAACTAAAAGTGCGATTATTGAAATATACTTTATCTTTTAAAGATAGAAATTCTATTCCTAAATTTTTAAAATAAATATAATTTCAGTTTATTTTGCAAAATAAAATAAATAAATAAATCTGGTAATGCCAGTCAATGAATAAACATTTATTTTTTGAAAAATCCAAAACGTAAGCTTATTTTTAACAAAAAGTCATGAATTTCTCTTTGAATTTTACTACAAGCCAGTTAAAATCCAGATTGTTCAGGGTTATAGGATAAAAGCTTATTTCCCTTTCGTGCCTGAAAAATGTGCCTCGTCAGATCTTTCTCCATTTTGCAAAGAGCATTTTCTTTGCATTCTCAGCGCAGAATGAATCTTTGAGCTTTATCGGGGGAACGGAAAAATGTTAAGAGCTCAAAACACAGTTCAGTTATTCTTACTTTAAATGCATATTCTCTCGCACATTGCCTTTAAGTGCATAGACGGAGAATGGATCAGACGAGGTGCATTAGCATATGAATTACTTCACGTAACGCTCCTCAATGTGAATTCTTTTGTAAAAGAAGTGTGATTCACTTCTGTCAAAACATTCAACGTATCTTTTAGCTCTTCTTTTCCCTGTGAGGTGTTAAAATCTAATGACATATTCTCCTTAAAGCTTTACAAATTTCATAGTACTTTTAAATTATCTGTATTTTACATTCCTAATGATGAATTTAACTTATCACTACTGTTATTTTTGCAGAAAAATTTATCAAATTTATTTTTGATTTTTCAACTAATTAACTGCATAATATCCTAACTTCATTTTATCATTAGCTTAATATCACTTAAGATGTCTTTAATTTTCTAAAAGTTCTTTAGGAAACTCAGTTAACCCTTTGGGTATATTAAAAGTCATGTATTTCCTTGGCCTACGTTTTACGTGACTTTTTAATACTTTATTGACTAGTAACCACTTTAACTATCATACATGTAATCATGAATAATATAAAATAACTTTAATGGGCTAAATAAAATAGACTACTTTAGACTTATTCAAAAAATTAAATTTAATCACTAGATAAGTAGACTAAAACATTGAGAGCAAAGTATTTGCTATCTCACAAGTACTAGTGTTAACTCTACCTTTTGAATGTTTCTAAAGTAATTCTATTGTTGGATTTAGTTGTTATAAGAATATAAAGTAATGTATTCATTCTCTCATTAAAGACTATAAAATTGATTATGCGTAACCTTTTCTTCCAAAATTATAGCAACTGAAATCTATGTCGATTCTTAGCTTTCCCGAAAGTTAAAAATCTAACTCTTATGATAGAATTAAATTGTTTGTTATTAATTTATAATCTAAAATATATTTCAGAATCAAAATTATTAAAGCGTACCGTTAATGAATACTACAACACTTTACACGAAAGTTTCTTAATTTCCTTCAGCTTTTTGTATGTTTAAGTATCCGCTATAATTTCCTTATTAAAAGTTACATTATTTAAATCATGTTTGGAATTTAATGATTTGTTTGTATGCGGATTTTAATATTCATATCCTCAAAGATTGATTCAAAGTTCTATGTGTTGTACTTTAAGAATATTCCTATCCCATTTACAAAATTGATACGAAACATTTATATAACATACAGCCAACAAAGATTTTCCATGCTTTTAAATTATGACATGATGATCCAACTGATGAGCTAAACTTTTTCATAAAAAGGAAAAATAGTAATATTCAAAGTATTTTAATAAACATTATTAACATGTTGTCTTTTATAATAATATGATTATTAGATTATGTGTTGCTTCTGAACTTGTTGTTTCCGTTAAATTAATTTCTTTTGAAGTTATAGAATATGAGACGCATTCAATCTAAAAACTGGCCAAACTTCTATTATTTTATTTTTTCTGCATAAAAATATACTCGCGCATTGCTATTATGAATTATATATGTATATTTACACATTGTAGGATAATTATAATTTGTGAGACAGAAGATACACTTTTGAACGTTGTCATCTAGGTATATTTTGACACAAAAAAAACTAAAAAAGAAAAAATTCTTGTTCATGAGGGATATACAAACTAAATTCTGTGACACGACAGCCCATCGGGGAGCCCAGGCCTACTGTGCACATATCTGATTTCGTGACCGTCAGGTCTGGGGTGCGAAGCATATATCCTGGTTATGTGGTCAGCCTAAAGCGAAACCCCCTGTGTTTAGCTCACAAACGTGCTTAGTCAACACCTCCTACTCTAGGAGGTGTTGGCTTAGTACTCAGTTTTATTGACCCAGTGAAGGGATGAAAAGCTGAGTTGACCTTCCCCAAGGATAAAACTTCGAACCTGTGCGTTGGGAGTGCAAAACACTACCACTACTCCCCGGGCTTCCATAAGATATATATTCATCACATTTTTCATTATTGGATGTTTTTTCGATTTTATTTTTTAATTAAAAATTAGGATCTTAAGTGTTTGTGCATTTGTTTATTTAGCTCATTCAATTTATCCTTACATTAAGTTATTTTCTTTTCCTTTCTGTAACTTATTTCTAAATAATATTTAAAAGCATATTATTTTACTCTAATTGATCGAATCATCATTTTTTTTAATTTTTTCCAAAGTATTTACATTATGAAATAGGGAATATGAATTTAGCTAAAGATTTGCAAAACTGTTTATAGGTTAAACGTTAAAAACTACTTTCCTGTTATCGGCAGCAGCAGTATAAATTATCAATAATGATTTTGAAATCAATGTAGCTTATTTTTGATTCTGAGAACTGTTACTATCTAATGTAATGACTTCTTGCTTATTTGTAATCTGAATTTGTGACACACGTGCATGTCAGCTAGTACATATTTCACTACTAAATGTTATAGATTTTTACTGAAGTCAAACCAATTATGAATTGGATGGAATACTAAGTTTATTGATTACTCTGTCAATTTTTGTACATGATAACTAGTATGTCCAGGGCTGACATCTTAAAGAGAATCCAAACCACAATAAACATCTATGTCCAAGATTCGGAATAGAACCCACGAATTATTAAAATAGCCAAAACACATTCCTTGAAGAATCCTGAAAAATTCCAGATTTAATCCATATTTTTTATTAGCCCTACTTTTCAAGTTTCCAAACCAAATGTGTGGCAAGACTTTAAGCTAAAACTGCTTACTGCGTTCTTAATCCTTTTTAAGCATTGATTTTTTGTGTTGAATCCAATTTTCCCAACTTGTCTTCTGATTACACAATTGTTTAGAATTTTTTAATTTTTCGAGATATATGCCATTAATGAATGCTGAAAATTAAATAAAGTTTGAAACAACTGAAAAATGTATATCCGAAGCTTATATAATACTTTCATAATTAAAATAAGGGGAAAAGGTTTATTTTCCATAAGCAAATGCATTTCCGAAATAAGGTTGAAAGATGAATCTAAAGGTTTTCATTGATGAGAAACTGTTTTGTAAATTAAATTTCCTGGGACCACGCAATATTATTTCCTAAGGCACTATTATGAATGTTCTCACTCGTTTATTACAGGAATTAGTGTATCCAATTCCTGCGCGACAGAATCTATTATCTGGTAAGATATTAGAGTGGGCGTTAACATCATAAATCACCTAAAATCTCCACATTGGTGTCATGTGGTCGGGTAAAGTGAGCGCTCTCTCTGACTTTCTGATAGAAATCTGAATTTCAAATACTGCAGAAAGAACAAAAACGCTTTTGCAATTAAGTGATTATATTGTCTGTTGGCAATGTAATAATAATGGCTGTATTTGAATTCACACGTATTGATTTTTTTTTTAACTCTCAATAATTTATGGGTGAGAATAAATAATTTATAAGACAGATTAAATATTATTATATGAGTTAAAGAATTGTGAGTTATTTTGAAAGAAGAGAGAGAGGGAACTGGAGAAATATTTTAGAAAGCTGTCTTTGATATAATGCCAATAAATTTGACTTTTAGCTTTTTGTTTTTCTTATTCGGTGTATTAAGTATTAAAAAATTTGTGAAATATAAATTTAATATAAAATTTGTGAAATAATTAAGTCATTTATGTTGATCATATCATTTAATTTAATCATATCTAATTATTATTCGTGATATCCATCTGTTAAATGATATTTGTCAAATCATGTCTAAAATTACCTCGTGTTTATATCTTAGAATTTCACCTTAAAACAATAATAATAAACCTGGTCTATCTCTCTCCTTGGTAGAGATACTCCCTTTAATGGTGGATAGTAACGGCTTTTTTTTCAACTTTAAAGGTTATTTATTTAAAATATTATCATATGGTAAAATTGTATAGATTTTAAAACACAAAGTACTTATTTTACAATAGATATAGATAAATTTGTTTATCACTAAATTGCTTTACGAAAGCTATGAATATCAGAAAATTGCGTTAAATAGTATCATGACAAGGCTTAAAGCTATAAAGTAATGGTCAACCAACATTTTTACTAGATTATTTATGTTCATTATGTCGTATTTTCATTAAAAACACATAAGACTTAATATTGGTCCATTAGGTGATATGAAGATTTAGAGGAAGCACAAAAGTAGTTTAAATAATAAATATTGATGTAACCGATATCATGTTCGAACAATAGCAGTCGTTCTCATTTGAACGTGAGTCAAAGCTATTGGACACTCTCTTGGTGTGTCTTAGATTGTGTTATAAAACATTGCTGATTGCTCATTATGTAGAGCTAGTAGGATGCATACATGACATTGATAATGGTTTGTTAGCTATATACTTTTATTTTACACAATAATTACACAAAATTAGTGGAAACTTTCCCCTAATGTGTTTTAAAATGTAGTGGAAAACATTACTACTTGATCATAATTTAATTCTGGTACATTGCATAAATAAATAGAAATATTAAATTCATTATGCATTTCTATCATCAACTTTATTCATATTAGTTATCATATTATTATTGCATTGATTTAATTTTGCACTGCGCTTTAAAACTGTATTCAGTGGGCTGTTATTTATGCTTTGGCATTTCATTACGAATTATATCTTATGATAACAATTTATGTTATGATTACACACAAATTGATGCGATTTTCTCTTATGCCTATATTTACATACTAGTCTAATGAGATTGATACAGAAAAATATTCATTTCTCTTTATTAGAGAAGCATTGTTTCAAAAACAATGATATATATTTTAAAAATAATGCTTACTTCATCACTTGAGTCTAGGTTCTCATGACATAATGACCTTTACCTAAATCTCACATGAAACCACTTATTGCGTTCGAGAAAAGTTATTCGTTCTTAATGATGGATTGTTACTAACATAAATAATTAATTTGATGCATCAATTGACTCCATAAAAACAAGAGGCTAAGAAAAATTATTGGGTTTTTTTTTTTTATATGTTGTTTTGGTTAGAGAATGCTGTTTTGAAAATATTTTTATTTATTATAGACCAATTTTTGATAAAACTTTATAAAATTTAAAAAATGGAGTTAATTTATTGGCCAAAGTAAGCCTTCATATATATCTGATGCTGTCTACGATTCCAAACTCATGAGCATAAAAATGGAAATTATTTCTTGGGAAATTAAACAGGAGGTACTCTCTAAATACTTTAGCCCTATGATTTTGAAAACTTTCCCTGTCTAATTTTAAAATTCTTAAATTGTATTGAAATATCCTTGAAATTATGAACAAAACCAATTTGAGATTAAATAAAATTAATTGAATTGTACAATAACATATTAAATGAAGTTATTGAAATTAAAAATAAACAAAGGAAGGGAAATATAACACTTCCCTTTTCTTGTTTGCTTTTAAAGTACAAAATTTATCTGTATGTGTTTTACTCGCGTCTGTTAAATAAACTTATTAATTTTTTTTTCTTTCTTATATTGTTTTTTAACAAAATAATTATTCTGAAAATACTTAATTCTGAAACATTCACTATAAAAGAAATTTCTTGAAGTTCCTCAGCACATTTTCCAAGGTCCAGATCGATTTCATTTATAAGCGCTAACGGTATTTTTAGACAAAATGGAATTGCTTAGTAATAACTAAAACTTTTTATAAGACTCTTTGCAATTCATCAGATACTCTGTTTCTCAGGAGATCTTTTTATAGATATTAAGCTTTCATCAGCTGTCGCTAGAGAAGAAACTCGGAAAAACATCTAAGTAGTCACATTGACTAAATCTGATAAACATAAATGCAACATTCATCTTTTCTATTCCATCAAATGTAACCTGGGCTTTCTACTCCGAGAATTAAGCCGAGCTGCATTCAAACATTCAAAGGGTTAAAATTTCTGGGGTTTTTTTTTTTTTTTTTTTTTTTTTTTTTTTTTTTTCCAAAAGTTTGTGGATTTGAATCTTAACTTGAGCATGGAAGCTCGTAGTGATTCGGAATGTAATTTCTTATTAAAACCTAACTGTTGGGCAACAAACTAATCAAACCAAACTGCGCTCGAGGAGAAAGATGAGATCTTTCAATATTACTCGGTGAGATCTTTCAATATTACTCGGTGAGATCTAGCTACTGAGACTCGGTGAGATCTTTTATATATTATTCATTGAGTTTTCAAATGCTTTTATAAATTCATCTGTTGTATGTACCACGTATGAAGTGATTTAAGCAGATATATATAATTATCAGGGAGCTGCGCTTTCGAACTTAAGCTTGTTACCTTTATAAGAAAAAGGAACAAAAAAAAATTTTTTTTAAATTTTATTAAATTCTAATTTTGAAAAAAAAAGTAGAGCAAAATAATTATAAAAGAATATATTTTTCTATGCATACAAAACCCAACTTAATAAAAAAAATATAGATTAATTTTAAATTATTCTTAAATTAATAAAAATTAGTGTAAAATTTTGATTTGTAAAATGCGCATATTAAATTTCGCATTTTAAATTCGCACGGGTGATTTATTATTTTCATTATTGCTATAAAAAGTCATAAAATTTCTTAATTTTGATAGTTCCAATTTGGGAAAATATTCATTATTCATAATTTGATTATTGTTATTTCCTTTCGTTAATTTTAAAAATTTAACGATAATGACAAAATATTTTTGTGCAGTTTGCATCAATTGGAATTTAATTTTTAAATAAATTAGAATTAGAAGTTAGACTTTTCTAACTTCTAATTCTATGATTGGTAGAATGATTGGTAGAACAGAAAATGAAAAATGTATGAAAATATAAAGATGCAAAAGAACAAAGTCAAAACCTATGCTTGAATACGATTATCTTAGCCAGTGCGTTTCAAAACACTATCCCCCGTGACTGTTTGAAAATCCTATCATCGTTTTTATTCTGTGTGGTCCTTAAATTTTCTACTCAAAGTAAAATTTCAACCACGTTACGTGAGAATAAAGATGTGAGATTTTTGCGAACAACGCGGATTCCAAGAAAGCAATGTACTTTTTCTCGGAAATTGAATTATAAAGTTGCTTGAAAAAGAGAAAGTGAGAGAGAATTGAGACTAATTCTTTTGCATTTTGTTGCGTTGCAGTTTATTGATCATTATGGTAGCTAAGATCAATTTGATTATAAAATTAACTTAGTGACTAAACAATCGCTAATGAAACCAGAAATGTCCTTCCTTTCGTTGGAAGCTGCTTATTTTACAATTTAATAAGTTTACCACAAAAACAGAAAAGAGTCAATTTATCTGAAAAAATTTACGCAACAGAGTAGAGTTTCAATTTCATAATCAAATAAATCAATAACAAATAAATCAAACCGTATGAGCGAAATGTCATCAACGTTTTTTAGGCTTAGGATAGAATTAGTAGTATGCTTATTCCATTGATAATATCTTTAGGATATTATGGACATGAGAAGAATAAATGGTTGGTACTTCTTAAATGATACAGCTCTGTGATTGGAAGGAATTTTTAATTCTGATCCGAAATATTCAACAGTCATACATGCAATCCACAATATATTGGTATTTTACACAGCTGGAAAATTAAGGCTTAAGTCAATTAATTGGTTACCACCTATTCAATCAATAAATCAAAATAAGTCTTTAAGCTGATTCATAGTAAAAATACAGAACAGGGATTCAAATGTATGGGACTGAAATTTTGTTAGCAAATCCAAATCTATCTTATAAACTTGTGTGTTGTAAAATTTTTACTAATTTATGTAATTTATATAAAAGTTTCCAATGTTTATTAATTAAGATTTAGAAATGCTTTACTGGTAGTGTCGCCTTATTTCATATAAAATAAATAAAGTTTTTATAAATAATCGAAGTAAATAATATTAAACTTTCACTATTTTTGAAAATAATTTCAAATTGGAAGAACAGAAACAAAATTATTCTGAGATTTGAAGTATAATTATTATAATCTCTGATAAAACTTATTTAATAATTTTAATAAACTTCCTTTGCATTTAAAATATAATAGCATTTTTCAAAAAAATTATACTTCTCAAAATAAAGCAATACATATTTTAGTTACGTATCAAAATAGTTTATAGCAAAATTTAAGATTATAATTAAAACTATCGTGAAAATTCCTTTTAGTGGTTTAAATATTAATACGAAAAAAAAGTTTAATGTAAAGTTTTTTGGAGAAATAAATACTTTGAAAAAATTATAATTCCTTTTATCGAAGTAATTGGATAAATTTTTTCCAAATAAATGTAAAATAACTTCTTATATAAAATGTGCGAATTTAGAAAATTAAAAATATAAAAATTCACATTTTTCAATATTTCCTTATCTTTTTCTAAATTTATTGCTGAATATTTTTCAGTTCTTTAAATATTTTTCAGATTTTAAAGCATCGATACCTGCATATAAAGGCTTAAAATAATCCAATTATTTATTGTAAGAAAGCTCATTAACTCAAGAATGTGAAATCGATTTTTTTTATAGTAGCATAAATTACATTTTTTAAATTGTAAACGAAATCTGTTTTTTATTCTACCCTCTTATCTTATTAAAAAAAAGAATATTTTTAAGTACGCTTAAAGATATTTTAATGGAAACGTGTTTAGAGAGATTTATTTAATATCTTTCTATTCCAGTTTATATAAATTTGTCAATAAATAAAATAAAAATAAATAATTAGGAAAATTTTAGTCGCGTAGTTATCCGATTATCCGACACAAATTAATGATATGTTTTATAACATTGTCCAATATCGAAAACTTTATTATTACGATTTTCCGATTTTCTTAAAATTAAGTACAAAAATTTTCTATTTTGTTAATCTTTGCAAACATGAAAAACTTTTATTCGAACAATTATGTAGTCCATATAAACATATGTTTAGCGACTTTTTACATTCAATGGTTTTAAATAATTTTTCGTCAATTTAACAACTTTTTTAACTTTAATGCTTTTAATAATAATTGATTAAAATTGATAGGATTTTACAAATTTATAAAATTATAAGAAATTTTTTATCTTTAATTACTGAAATAATTTATTTTGATAAATGCTTAAGAAAAAGCAGCATATGATACGCTATTTCTTTGATTAAATGTACGATTTTATAATACGAGTTACTGAATTGTACATTCATTACACATACGATTGTGAATTAGTATACAGTATCATCACAAATAATCATATATTTTTAAAAATAATCAGCAACATCTAAAATTTGAAATTTTATTTCAAACTATATTAGCAATCTCTTTAGTGAATGCTGCAATTAAGACATAATTTAATTTATCTGGAAGAGGGAATCAAAATATCATGAATTAACAGTTCAAAAGTAATCAATCCTTTGCATTCTTAATCATTAATGAAAATTGACTAGTTTCAAAGCCTTTATTTCTCGAATATGAAAACGCAAAACGAAGTGTCAACTCAAACTGTTTCAACATTTTTGAAAATAAAAATGAAATTTTTTTTTTGAAAGAATACCTTATTTACTCGTAAGACGCACTTTTTCTTTTAAAATAGTTCTGAAACTCTGAGAACGTCTTACATTCTGAAAGATGTCTTACATAAGTTATGTACGCCGTTATTAAGTTTTTAATTATTTTCATTTCCTCTATTTGAAGTTACGCGATTTTTTTCTTGTTTCCTTACGAAGTGGGGAAACATTGTAAACATTCAGTAATGCTCATGCGCTATCATCAATGATCACAGCTAGGTTCGCTTAATCTTTCCAAACAAATATTTGTGAATGACTTGATTGTATGAAATTTCTATCGTTCAATTTCCTTAAATTCAGCAAGTTATGACTCAAAAACAGTGTTGGTATTGCTATAATGTAGAGTAGAAGTTATGTATGACTAAATATGCTAAAAAACATAGAAACAGAGCTACAGAGAGGCATTTTGGGCCACCCCAACTGAGAAAATAATAAGTTGGCGAATCAGAAGATCTAAAAAAATAATTCACAGTAAACATATTATAGGAGACCTATATAAAACAGAGAATGGTTAAATCATTAATGAATGAAGGCATTGATAATGGTACAGAAAACCACTTGTTGAAAAATCAAATGGTCTAGAAGACGATTTGTTGTATGAGGAATCAGACGCGGATTTAGAATAGTTTTAAAATAACTCTTCATTTATCTCTGCAGAAGAGTGTCTTGATTATTTGACAAACACGAAAAAGTATTATTTGCCAGATAGATTGGGTATTTGTAGATATTACTTTTATTTGGATTACATTTATATTTAAAAGTGCCTTGCTTTATATTGTAAATCCATTATCATGAATAGTAATAAAGCTTTATCCTGGACAAATGTGTATAAAAAAGAGGGTGCGTCCTACATGCCCGGGAAATACGGTATTTATAGTCAAACTAATTAAATAAATCCCTTATGAAAATTTATAAAATCATGAAAAATAAAAGGCAAAATTTTTACTTTTGGAAAGAGAGGAGAGATGTTTGATTTTTAAATAACTAAGTATCTTTTGTATGCAATTAATATGATTTTTTTTTTAATTTGAATCAACTTATGTGAAATATGTTGAAGAGAAATAATCACCTTTGCCTAATGTATAAGTTATTTTTTTATTAACATACTATTACATTTATTTTATCAAAAAAATCATATCATTTTCTCTATCAGTGTACACTTATACCAATTTTTGCGAAATTAATCTCAATGATTCAAATTAAATCATGATAAAATATCAATTGATAGGTTTTCTACCAACTCCCGACACAGTATATACATTTAAATTGAAATTTTAATATTGTTTTCGATATTTTTAAATAAATTTTGAATAAAGTATTCAAATCATTTTAAATAATTATTTAAAATGAAAGTTTAATTTCTGCTTTTTCATGAGAAATAGTTTGTTTTATGCAAGACAGGTGGCGATATTTTATATGAACTAATATATCTAATGTTATGTAAGAAAAGGAAAGAACCATAATATGTATTTTCCGGTAAGTGGTTTGTAATTAAATTTTTCCTTTTAAGAATACATACATGATAATGATGCATTTTCTACATTAATTTTTTTTATATCTACTAAATTGCGGATCATTTACTACTAAATAAAGTTTGATCATTTTGCACGGGCAGTGTTTGGAAGGTTGACCACATTCTTCTTCAGTGGATTGCTGGAAGCTCTGTGGGTTGAGAAGTAGTCCACATTAATATATGACGTCCTCCTGCTGCTGTGGCTGTACGGGGAGAGGAGTGTACCAGCTCAGGTGTGACCTCCTCATCAGATCCGGTTTAAATCCGATGCGGTCACCAGTTTAAAGTTATGAGACGCTTGGTGGTTGATGAGTATTCTAAACCCATTATTCTTAATATACAGTCCGTAACTCACCTGTACTCACCTTTGTATATTTACTAAAAATACGATTAGTAATAAAATTCCATTTCTCTGCTCAAATTATTTTGTGCTCTGATACTGAAATAAAAAACCTTTCATCTATACAATACATATTTTTAATAATTTTCCTTAAAATAAATGGTATCCACAGAATTTATTTAATCAAATTTGATTTTTTTTTCTAAACTCTCTTTTTTTTATATTATTTCGAAAATATCTGTTGCATCATTCACTAATTATAAAAGATAATCAAAAGTATTAAAAAAATTCATTTTATGTTATAAGTTGCTTTAAATAAATTTTCACAGATTAATTGCTACATGATTAATAAAAAAAATTTTATGAGAAAATGATAACGTATATTATTGGAATAAAATACTAATATTTATTACCATTTTTCCCGCGCAAAAGTAACTTCCTACCAGAAAATGTAAGAAGTACCATAACTGTGCCTTTATTTTTAGAACTTAAGGAAAAGCTCATAAAAAGACAACTTTTACTAATTTAAACTATCAGAGAAAATTTTGATTGGCTTTCTGAAAATAAAATGTTTAATCATTGTGATAACCTCATCGGAAAAACTAATATTATTACATACAAATTTTGACTTATTTTTCTTATACGCTCCTTATTTTTTTCACACTATGCTTTATTTTTCGAGAACTATATAAAATCTAATAATTTTAAAGTAAATTTTAAAGACCATATGAAATTGCCTTTCTTCATAACTTTTTTGTCCCCAATTTAGATTCATGTGTATTAAATCAGTGTCTAAATTATTAACTATCGAATTTAAACTAGTCTACAGGGATATATTTTATATTATTAATATTCTCTGAGGGATTACTAATATATATATTATGTCCATATTTTTTCCTCAAAACATCAATGAGAAAGGAAATATTTAATGCCATCTTCTACGATCCAAATTTCAACACTATTTTCTGATGCAATGACAATTATTTTATATAAAGTAACTATTTCAACGAACTTCTGGTGGCAATGAGAGCAATGGACAGTGAATCAAATTCCAACTGCAATGAAGAGGAGTGCTGAAAATTGCGATATCTTCACAATATATTCGAAATTTTAATGTTCTAATATTAAGCTTTTAATTAATTTTAATGCGGTAATAATATAAAATAGTAATTATATGCAAAATTTTAATGTTCTATATAACCCAAATGATAATGTTAAATATTGTGCCCAGTCATAGTGTACAATTTATTACGATTCTAGAGCCTTGAACTGTTCTTGTGATGTTGTAATAAATAATTTGCCAAGCTGGAATCGTGTTCATTACAAATAGGATTATATAAATAACATTGAGTGTGCTGTACTGAAAAATTTTAAGAAAAGTTGTAACTGTAAGTTGTAATATTGTAAGAATAGAAAAAAATGTTTAGCTCAATTTGTAAAAGATTAATGTCTTCACAGCTTTCAACTTTTTAGACAATCCTAAATGCTGTGTCAAAGCATCACTTATTCGATTGCAAGTTGGAACATAATGTTCAAATGAAAAATCACTAGTTTCAAAATTAATTAGCAAATGTTGTTTATTGCGTAAACTTGAAAATTTGACAAGAAGTTTCAAAATTAGATGCATATATTTCTAATAGATGGCGCTGTATGACGTAGTTACAGTATGAAACCATTTCTTTCTTTGCTGCACATTTTTAATTGAGTTTATGTGATGGTATCAACTATTTTCAAGGAGCAACCATTTACAAATCACCTTTTAGATTCTCTTTAAATACTGTTAACTGGAAGCATACAGCATTTCCTTTTAACAGTACTTGAACTAGTTTTTTTTTTTTTTTCAAACAAATTATATTTTTGTCTTTTTCAATGCAAATTATTTGTTCCCTACTTTTTCCTTTAGTTTATCCAAGATATTTAAATTAGAACATCTTTCGTGATATATAGGAATAATCAGAGGAGTTTTGTGTGGAAGTGTTAATCAGAAGTTTTAGGTTTTTAAGGACATGTTTAAAATATAATATACAATTATTGATCCAAATTGCTCAAAACTTATGAATTTTATTTTTATAATCAAGAAAACAAAAAACCAGTTAGTTGTATGCAAAATTTTTCATTATAATGTAGTTAAAACTTCTTAGTTATTAGTTAAAATCATTTGCATTATAAATAAATTTAGTCACAAATTATAATAAAGTTAAATACCTCATTTTTAATTATAATGAAGTTAAATACATTCAGCTAGTTATATGTGAATAAGTAAAAAGACATCAATAATTTTATTTTAATTTTTAATAACTATTAATATTGAATATGATTGAAAACATTTTCCAATAAATTTTAATGTCTGTAGACAAGAAAAATCTTAAAAATGAAGAACTTTCCAGTAATGAATTTTACTATCTTATTTTTTTAGCAATGACAACGAAGGCGAAGCGGTTTTTCTTTTATTCCCTTCCAATCAATTCTCAAAGCCCAAATCCCATTTAATAGAATTTGAAGTCCTGTAAGCTCTTGACAAATCAGAAAAATATCGAAAAGGAATTGTACTTTCTCTATCACTTTCAATACAACCTCAAATCACATACAAGTTTTCTTTAAAAAAAAAAATCAAAAACGTACATTTGTGAAGTGCTTTATTTTTCTCAGTTGAATTTTTCAAGGTTTTTCTTTTTATTTAATTGAAGAAAAGGAACACAAAATAAATATTTCAATGAAAGCTCCTTTCATTGCGGTATATTTTACTTTTCGCATACAGCTTTCACTTAAAATATTGAATTCTTAACTATAATTTAGTTATAAATATCAAAGCAGTTTAAATTATATTAATTATAATTTAAACAACTTTTATATTCACAAAATTAAATTTTGTAATAATAAAAACAGTTTTGTTATTTTCACTTAAATTAAATAACGTTACTCCAAATATCTCGTCTGTGTTGTTTCT
Organism: Latrodectus geometricus; assembly: GCA_026290005.1. Lineage (NCBI taxonomy): Eukaryota > Metazoa > Arthropoda > Arachnida > Araneae > Theridiidae > Latrodectus > Latrodectus geometricus. The sequence continues at coordinate 418,454 of JAPDSC010116813.1, read as the reverse complement.
GTTATTTGTTATAAATTCTGCTGTAGCATTATTTGTTATAAATGTTACCGTGAAAGACCGAAATCAGAGAATGTCGACATTCACCGGTGAATGTCAACACATACCAAAAACGTTGGTGAAAGACCGTACAATTGATTACATTTCTTGCACTTTCGGACCATCACCGGTATATGTCGACAATCACAGACAAGCTTTGGTGGAATTTGAAAAGATGATTAAAGAGCTCGAAAAGGAGATAACAGAAGGCAATGTCAACAAAGAGGTGCGGCCTAGAGCACGTTGTGTTTTGCTGGAACACAAGGTCAACAGAGAGGCGAAAAGATAAGAAAATGCAAATCTGCATTTCTCCTCTCCGGATACGGAGAGATGAAACGCATATTCAAGATTCACCATTAGTGCATTGTGGATGTCGACATTTGCCGGTGTAAGTGAGAAATGAGGATATCTAGCAAATATTTCGGACATACACCAAGCGACTACGTGAATGTTGACATTCACCAGCGAATGTCGACATTCTCCAGATTTCGGACTTTCACGGTAACATAAATACTGCTGTAGTAATCTACACCTGATCCACGAATTCTTTAAACCTTATAAATTCAAGAAACAGTAGAGTATTTGTAAGAAAATCTTCCCAGATGCAAAAAAAAAATGTAAGGGATTAGCCTAATCGACAATGCATTTACAGCAAGTAGAATAGAATTTATGATTACTATCAATATGGCCAGAAAGATGGCCACTAGCAAACCTAGAATATGTAATTTGGTCAGCTCTGGAATCCGTAAAGCAATGTAATCATCAAAACCACCACTAAAGTCTAAATCATTAGCAAGTGGAATACTCTAAATAACCCAGACACCTTTTTTTACCAACTAGAATGCAATTCAGTGTAAGTGAGGGCAGCATCAATTCGAAAAGGAGTAGCAGCGCCCCTTTAAGTCAAGACATTCAAGACAAGAAGTAAATGTATTAGGTTGTCCGGTAAGTTCATGCCAATATTTCAGGACAATTAAAACGCATCTCATTTAAATATTGATATGCATTTATTAAATTTTATAGGTACTATTCTGCTCCACAACCCTTCTCCATCTTTCGTGTAACTTGAGAATTCCGTCCTTCCAGAACTTCTCAAATTTCTAGGCAAAAAATTTGCCCTAGTATGTTTTGATCTCAACCAAAGAGTCGAAATTTTTTCCATTAAGGCAAATCCTTCCTCCAGCATCTTCGCCATAAACCGTGCGTGTCTTATTTGCCGCTTCTGTGTCATTTTTGTCCCTTCGGTAAAAGAAAAGCATTAAATGCCTATAATGTACTTTATTTGCCACCATATTCTAAGACGTAACAAACTGATAAAAATTAACGAATCGTAACCAAACTTTTTTACAAATTTGACTGAAGCTATCTCTTTTAGAATACGTACGAATGTAATTTGTTTTCAATAATTGTGATATATTCAGTCAGGTCTCTCGCACTACCAATCGAAAATCAGCATGAACTTTCTTGACAACTCAATATATCTTTAAAAAATATATTAACTAGTATGAGGTCATAGAAGGAAATAATGGAAGAAGTTATCTGTATTAATTTTTGGTATCATACTGTTTGCACTGCACTTGTTAAATGAATTTAAAATTAAATTTTAGGTTAAACACGCTGAGAATAGAGTTCGCATTTCTCTAAACTGATTTAAGGAATTACATCAGTATTTAAAACAAAAAATTACTCAATAGAATATGAGCTTCAAGACAATAAGTTCTTCTCTAACAAAATATCCCCAACAGCTCAACATATAATGATAATAAATGTTTCTTTAACGAAAATATATACATTGAAATAATTTAAAAGATTTAAAAATCAGGTAAATGTATTTAATAGTATATATTAACTCCTTTATTTTCTGTTTTAAATTAACTGCCAATGTTTTCAAAGGAAATCGCTGTTTGATTTTATTAGCCTTAACTAATTAATAAACGTAAGTTTGTATCTATTATAACTTTTTATTTATATCGCTATAATGACTGGGATCAAAAACATCAATAAACAACCACCACAGTTTCATTTTCAATAAAGTAAAACAGTTTATATTAAATATTCAACAAAAACTACCTCCTTCCTAAGTACAATATTTGTCCTGAACGTTATTAAAAACTCGATACAGAAACAGCTGGAAGAAATTGTTAATCCAAAATCTTTTTTCTTATGTAGGCAGAAGAACAGAATGTAATTTCTTTTAATATCACCGTTTTTAAAGAACTCAACTTGAAAAATTTTAATAAATTGAAACCATCTGGCATCACTTGGGGATATTTTATTTAAGTCCTGGTCCTCAATCAGCAAGGTTGTAATATATATATATATATTACAATATTAATTTATAATATTTTTTTTATTATTTTATTTAGCTCTTTCCTCCAACCAGCAATGAATAATTTCTTATTTTGTTCCGTCTTATATTAAATTTTTACCCTAACTACACCAGTATCCATATTATGTAATGCTTTTCTAAATTATTTAATTCCTATTCATATTGATTGCTGAAATTCACACTCAGACGTTTATTACAGTATATTATACAAATACGAGACATTTTTTTTTATTTATTTATGATTTTTTTATGATTGTCATATGTAAACTCACTAAAGGGGAAGTTACTGATTGAATTCAAATGCATGATAAAATTAAATTATTTAGTCTACGTACGATTTTACCGTTAGATATCTTCCAATTGGCATTAATTCCTGTTTTCTGATCTGTTACAGATTTTTTGGAGTAAGCAAGAAATGTTTAAACTTAAAAACATACACAAATAGAATTTTTATGTTTGGAAATCATTTTCATCAGTCCATTAATTGGGCAATCCTTTCGCCAAATATTTTACTAGTTACTTAAGCATAATTAAAACAAAATTTAAATCATATTTTGGTAACGGTTTAAAGTCTGAAATTTCAACTATTTTTCTCTTCATTTTCATTTATATTTCAGTTATTTCAGTATATTTCAGTTATCTACATTTTATAAGATATTTTGATAAACATTCTCAGTTGTGTGAAAAAGAGGGATTAAAGTTTGTACCTTATAAATAACATTTTAGCAATATTATTTTAAATTCGTTAAAAATCTGATTTATTTATGAAGTTATGAATTAAGATAAAACCAACAACTTTTTAACACTTAAAATTCCCTTCTAGTAAAATAAATTATATATATATATATAGCAGACATTCATAAAATAACATCACTTGCTTGCTCTCAGACACTGCCAGAAAAATAAAAATTCATATTCTTCATTTTCTAGCTTTTCAGCCTGTTGTTAAAAAATTAAATTTTTTTAAATGATTTTTAGCAATAAAAACTCATTCTTTTAAATTACAAATGTTACATAAATCATGTAATATATATATATATATATATATATATATATATATATATATATATATATATATATATATAT
>JAPDSC010116813.1:400086-414993 GCA_026290005.1 Latrodectus geometricus | reverse complement strand
TATATATATATATATATATATATATATATATATATATATATATATATTAAATAACAATTTGAAGATACTATATTTTTTTCGGTTTAATTACGTCACATATGTTATTACAAAAATGATAGCATAAATTTATGCATTTTTGAACTGTAAATATCTTTTACACTGAAAAAATAACACTTTTTAGGCATTAAAATTCATTTCTTATTTTTTCTTTTATAAAATTAATTTTATAATACTCTAAAAGTGCATAAGCGAATCTGAAAACGAATCCCTTTAATCTATAATTAATGCTCTTAGATGAAAATAGCTCGCCTCAATAATTACCTAAAGAGCGACGCAAATAACCAGCGAGCTTGAGAAGGCAGTTCCTGCAAAAGTATCAGCATGAATTTTTAATTTCTCACCCCGCCTTCCCTATTCATAAACTCCAAACAGGAAATTTAATCATGACAAGACTTATTCATTTGAGTACACATAACTCCGCTAATAAAACACGTGTCTCCAACATTTCTGAATTTTTGACTCTGAATTAATTACTTGACACTCAAAGAGCTAATAACACGCTCCATACATGGAATGTATTTAAATGGCCTCCTTAGCTAGAAAAATTACCAGCGATCGCTTATCTAAAAGTATTTGTGAATAAATGGACGCGTTAATATATGAAACTTATATAACAGTTCCTTGAAATTTGCATACATAGGATTTGTTTTTTAAAATATATGTGGGTATTTATATCAGAATGCTTAATTAGATTTACGGAGTCATGGAGCGAATTGTTGTATCACATTAATTTGTTTACATATAATGTTGAAAATATGTGTTGTTATAATAATTGGTAATATATTACTATTTGTTGACATATATAGGATTTTATTTGGCTTGCATATAAGGTGATTAATGCAAGTTTAGCGTCTTATAATATGGAAAATCTGAAATGTTTTCGCATGAATTATGATTTATTTACGCCTGGATAAATAAACCGTAATTATATAATATTCTTATAAATACATTAACTATGCTTAAATTCGTTATGGTATTAAATTTGTATAAAAATATAGCTCAATATTTTATCAGATGGTAAAATTAGTATTTGTTCCCGTAAAAGTGAGGTATAGGTTACCTTAAAAGTTCTTGAATTGTGTATTCTTTTTTATGAAGTCATTTAAATTATCATTATGTCCCTTATAAGAAAAAATATTACTCTCATTACTTAAAAAATTGAAAAAATAATTTAAATTATCTTACTTTACATCGTCCTCACACTTAGAGATTTTACTTTGAGAAACAGATTGGATTTCTACCATTCAGTCCAAGATTCTGATATGTCTGGAAAACATGCATTTAGATAATATCCTTGAAATCATGATTGACATTAAATTTATATTAAGGCTCTTTCAATAATGTGTGTATCGTGATGATGAAACGGAAAACCACACTCCTCTTTTTTAACAATTTAATCATTCAAACCAATTTACTGATTAAAAGAAGTCATCACTTACTATGATTAAAAAAATTAATATGATTTAGAAAAGTTATGAGATTTAGAAAAAATTAAATTTTACGCAATTCGATACAGATTTATGCTAAAATGTCTCGTTTAACACTTTTATCTATAAGAACAAACTGTTTTGAATAGAAACTATGCTTACTGTTGTAATATGTGAAATAAAAACATATATATGATTTGATGTATTTTTTTATTTACTAAAGGAACATTTTTATTAATATTATGATTAAACTTCAACATATTTATGTCAAATGCAATTTGTCAAGTTCAAGTTTAGGGGTCACGATACCTTAGTTGATTAGGGAATCAGTCTAGCAATCGCAAGGTTGTGGGTTTGATTTCTCGCTGACCAGAAACCGTCGTGTTCACTAATGGCGTCTGGGGAAAGTAAAATATGCCCTGGTCGCAATGTCCTTCATATTCCCTTTCCAAATTAATGCCTCTGGGAATGATAGGAGGCAAGCCTTGTGTCTTCTCTGTCTTCCTATCTCTAAATTCGCAGACCTAGAAGGTGCTGCCATCTATGAGCCAAGTCGTACTTCCACCGTCGTGAGAGGGTGTTCTTTTGAAAAACGGAAGTCGCTCTTTCTAGCTTTATTCGCTCACTCTCAGACGGACGGGCTTGGCTTCGCCAAGTGTCATAAATAACAACAACAGTTCACGTTTAGTTTAAGATTAGGTTTACATGCGTGATACATTTACAAAATTCGTTTAAAAGTTTATTATAACAACATTAACGATAATATAAACATGATGAGGTTTTAACTAATAAAATTAAATTATCAATATATTCAAATCGAAATCCTTAGAAAATAAGTAAATATTTTGGGAAGTTTACATTTAGAGTTTATATATTCTTTTGTACAAGCCTTGTACAATTGGAATAGACTTTTAAAAACTAAATCATTAAAAACTAACTTAACTTTACTTATTAAAAACTAAGGAATAGAAATGACTTTTTCATTATGTTGTTTTTTTCTTATTTATTTATTATCATTGATTTAAATTATTCCTTATATTATTAAGTTACATAGGTCATTCCATCACGTTTATAAAAACATGGATTAAACTATATAGTAACGCCTTGGTAAATTGTATTCAACGTGGAAATTAAGATTTTTGTTCCATAGACCATCTTAAATTACTATACTGCTTACAAGCTTCTAGAATCTTCTCCGAAATTAACAATACTGTTTATTGAACTATTTTTGGTAAGTTTAAAAATAAAATTTTCCAAGAAAAAATTTATTGTATTTTGTTGACAGCAATTTTCGTTTGCCATTACTGAAAATCATGATAGATAGCTTGTGTCAATTTGGAAGAAATCATACGACACAATTTCCGTTTCTTAGGTAGTGTGTGGTTGTTCTTTTCAAAAAGCTTTTTTTTACCAACACAATGTAATGTCGCTATTATATTACAACTAGTCTTTTCAACTAGATGTCACAAGACAAAAGAACGTCACCTTTTCCGTGTTACATAGTGACAAGTATAAGACAATAACAGGTGTGTTACGTGCAACTGACAGATTGACATTTTCAATCTATCTTTTAAACAAGAATCACGTAGCTTAAAAAAATATTTGGTTATTGTTTCATTAACATATTTTTTCACATCTTCAATGTATTGTATTCTCTTTATATCCAGTGTTGTATACTGTAATATGCATAAATATGATATTTTTGTATATTGATCAATAAAAAAAATAATATGGCAGAATATGAGCACTTTTAATCATGTGGAATTTTTTTCAGCGAAGTAAAACAAAGGAATAAGTAAAAAAATTTATAATAATTTATAATTTGCAAACTCATTATGACTAAAAAGAATTTTTATTTAACACTGATTTTAATTGTGATTCATTAAAAATAATATACCAAATTTTAAATACAAGGAAATATTTTTCCTTACAGTAATAGTTTAAACAGTTTATTTTTCAAATAAAATTACTTTAAACGCAAGCAAATTTATTTGTAGTTACATATCTCATTGTAAATATTACCAAAATTAAAGATCTGAATACATTTGTCAAAAATTTTACGAGTAATTTTTTAAACACAATTCAAATCAACAATACGGTTTATAATGTTTGAATAAGTAAGAAATTACTTATTTAAACACACAAGCTGAGCCTAATGTGTTTAATATTTATTTAACACAATAAGTCCATTACTTTTAATAAGTAAATTGTTTTTAATTTACTTATTTAAAACTAAGATAGAAGATTCAAAAAGTTTTTTTTTCTTTTATGCTTATCAAAATATTAAGTTTTTATTTTTAACATTAAGATGAATTTTTATTTAAATAATCAATTTTTGACTTTAAAAAATATATTGTATTTAAAAATTTTAATAATTTCTTTAATCTCTTGATACGCCCAACCGATTTACATACCTACATAACGATGGCATTGTGGTTTGTGAAAGTACTTTGTAAGACTATTAAAGTTTATTTCTTCTTCCTTGAATCGTTAACTTATTCTTGCTTTTTAATATTTCTGTTATTAAATGATGTTCCATAAGTAATAATTTTATTATATTTGGGGTCATATTCAAAGCATGTTCACCTGTTGTTGTTACGAGATTTTTTATATTTGTGTAGATCAACACAAATATAAAAATTTTATTTTTTAATGTATTCAATATGGTAATCTTTTTATTGAAATATTATCAGATTTTTATATCGAAAAGATAATTGTTCCTTTTTTAAAATATCAAGATTAATTTTTCTACTTTTGCTTTCAAAATTTTCCAGAGTTTTGAATAATTTGAAATCCTGCTTGTAGAGAGTTTTAATTGCCCAAATGCCTATGCACACAATAATTTATAGGAAATTTAAAAATTTAGGAAAACTTCATGGAAATTATTTAAAGGAAATTACTTCATGCCATTTTCATTTCTCAATTTTCAAGAAACTGTGAAGTAGTTTAAAGATATGGTTTGTACCTTCCTCCCGATGGAACATAGTGAAGATGGTTTGGGTTAAGGGAGCAGTGGATTTCTTTTTGAAAGTAGATGTGGAAATATATTTCTAATTGTAATCACAAAGTTTTTTTATATTCCTTTACTTTCCACATTTTAAATTTTTTGTTTTAAGAAAATTTAGTTCAAACAATATAACATTTAAAAAAAACTCTTAATTATTTTCTCGGAACACAATTGAAGTCATTTGTTCTTTTTTTGTTCAGGTAATAAACCGATCTTATTATAATGCATTCAAATGCGCATATCCAAACCTCATCAATCTGTAACATCATCCTCATCTGTAACAATATCAGTTTTTATCTAACAAATAACTTTCATCTAACAATCTGCACATTGTTTATGTTATGAAACATATTTCAGAATTAAGTGATAAACACATCGTGTTTTTTATTTCGATTTTGAATCAGATTTTATAATTTTGTTTATAGTTACCATAGAAATGATATTAAGGATTTTGCGACAGATTTTAAAACATAAAATGTGACATTTATTTTAATAAATGATTACGTTCTTTTGATGGATAAGCTGGTTTTTTTTTAAGTTAAATGTAAATTTTTATGTTTCTTTCTATTTCCATCCATTTCTTTACGTACATCATGCGTATAAACCCTTCTTATAAAATTTAGATGAATTCAGAAACTTCAATAAAATTTCCATATAAACAAATATGTTTTCCTACAATTTAAATATTTATGATTCAGTATTTTCACTGAAAATAAATTTAAATGACCTTTTTATAAAATATAATTTAATTTTTTTCTTGAACTCTATAAAGAAACATGTTTGTTGTTTTTTATGTATTTTATTTGTTTTGAAAACTTCTTGATTGTAAGTATTGCTTATTTTTTTATTATTAAACTATATTATTTCATTAATATTCTCATTATTAATAATAATTATTTATAATTCAATTATAATTTTACCATTTATCTGAAATATTAGCAAATGAAAACATTTTCTGTATATTTTATAATAAGAAATTATATGATTATAGTAAAAAATCTTTAAAAATAAGAAAAATTCTTTAAAAAAATATTTTAAATGTAATATTTAAATATTAATAAAAGGAAATATTTTTATAACTGTTTCCTTAAATAAATAACTATATGAAATATTTTTGTTAAATAATTTAATGAAGAGATTTATAATGTGGCTTTCATAAAATATTCTTTTCACATTTTCCATTAATTAAACTAGAATATGCAACATCGAAAAAAATCACAAATATAGATTTCGATGCAATTTTCTGGATATTTTAAGGCAAAGAATATTTTTAATACTGCAGACTATTTAAATTTATTCCAGTCATGATTTTATTACGAATTTTAAAATAAAAACGCTTCTATTTTAAAATTTTGAATTTAAAATAAAAATGTGACTTTCGAATTCATAGAAAAGTTTGAAAATACAAAAGTACGTAAGCACTTTTTATATTTTACATACGCCGAAATGTATTTTGTCAAAGATCTAACGTAAGTGCTTAATTTATCTATTATATACTGTTTAACATCAAAAAATAAATGTTTATCACCAATTAAAATATAAAATAATTGTGTACGAAAGTTTCTTTGTAGACAAATAATATTAATAAATTGAAATTTTTATGTTCTCATTTTATTAAAAATATTATGTCTATCTAAAATTTTATTAAAAATTATTTTAATCTTAAATTTAATTTTAATTGCTATGTTATCATCTGTGTGCGAAATATTTAAATTTAAAATCAAATTATGAGGATTTATTGCTCATAATATGCTTTTAGTTTATCTTTAACTGCAAGAATTACATTTGTATACACTAGAGATTTATTCTACATAATATATATAATCCCTCTATTAATTAGGAAAATGTTTTTCTTTTTTATTGTGAACTATTTTTCAAAAGCTATTTAATTAGTAATGATGAACGTAAAACTTTTCACTAGGAATGATTTTTCACAGAAAAGAGCCCTGCTTATTTAGAATTCAATCTAAGATTTTAAAATAAAATAGGTTGCATTCATACTTAAAAAGAATTCATTTTGGTTTTATATATTTTTATTAAATGAGTCTAGAAACTAATTATGTTGATTTCTACATTACATTAATATTTACAACTGAGAATTGAAAATTTACATATTTATTCCTATTAGATTTCAGGGATATTCTTAGTTAAAGAAATGAATTCTTTTCTTTTTTTCTTTTTATAAAATATACTGAATATATATAGTATTGTCAGGGTTTCTCATAATATAACAATTTGAAACCAAAAAGTATACTATTTTACAAAAATGCTTCAACGGGTTTATCAATATTTAAAGCTTTTATAAATGAAAATGATAAATTTTTGTTTTTTCAGTTAAACGTTTCCCATTATAGATTTATTCATCGTGAAATATTACTGATAATCTGTAACGAATCGTCTCTCCCACAGATAGTTTACCACAGAAGTTTTTCTATCCCTATTTTGTTTTAAAAATTATTTGAACCATTCGTGCAGACTTCTATAGAAAAACCATTTACAAATTAATCTTATTCGAAAACAAAGTGACAAATTTATTTTCATTCATATGTTAATATAAGCAAGATGAATGCAAGTATTTTCAGCAACAAAGTCTGGCATTCTTCTTTAAATTCGGCGTCTTTTATTTTACATTCATTCTTTTAACTGATTTTGAAATATTTTTTTCCTAAAATACTAGGATGATCATGATAAAAGTTGTTAAAGATAAAGAATTTGTCTTCAGCATCCTTTTATTTTTTAGGTTACTGTATTTTTTAAATTACTTTGATTATATGATATAAAGTAAAAGTTATCAATGCAATACAGTTATAAAATACGATTACAGTCGCTGTTTACAAATATAATCTTAACATTCTTTATTTTTAATACTATTTTTAACATTCTTATATTTTAATAGAAATTTTAGAATATGATCGATACGATCATTCTTAAAATCTTAGAGAATGTTACTCATTTTCTTGCCGCTCACCTTACTAACTATATTATGTTTATGTGTAAAGTGATTTTGAATTTCAAATATATTCTTTTCATGAAGCTCTCAACGAATTTTTTTGCTAGTCTCCATCCATACAAAAACTGATATTTCAATTTTGATCTGAATATTGCTTTTATACATACACCCTGTATCATGAAATAAAAAAATTGAAAAACAATTATTGGAAAAGTACTATGTGTGTGTATGGGTCAACTCAAATAAAACTCGCCTTCTTGGCTGCATACACGCCATCGCTTAAACGACAATGATTAAAACGTTGGTCTTTTGAAATGAATATGACGAAATGAATGAATAAATAAAATGCCACCGAAACTGAACATCCAGCTATTGGTTGTGTCATTTTATTTAACTTCTTAATGATATAATTATTAAGGAAATTTTAAGCTTGAAACAAATGCCGGTTAAAGCAAAAATCCCTATATACAATTGTTGCTTTCATTTTTTGTACGATTAAGTCTTTATTGACTAGACACGTTTCAATGCTAATTAATTGTAAAGTTGAGGATATCAACTGAATTGTGTTGTTCATGTTTTCATCAACGAATAGAATATAACGAGTATTAGTATCCTAAATATAATAATAATATGACAAATTAATCAGGTTTAAGCAAGTCTAAACTAATAAAATCCAAATAGTATTATTTTTTCTGTTACTTTTCTTATTTGGACGGGCCGCAGTCGCATTGTTAGTTAGGGAGTTCTTCTGGTTACCAGAAAGTACTGAGTTCAAACCTCAACCCAAATAAAAATCTGTCATGTTCACTAATGGGAACTGAGGCATGTTAAATATATCATGATCACAATGTTGTCCCAGGTAAATGATACATCTGTGTGTGGTTAGCCAAGTATTAGGAAATCTTCTGCAAGGCCCCTTATTCTAAATTACAAAGACTCCCACCCGGCTTCTTCTATCTAACAGGTAGAGCCCAAATCAAGGCTGGATCAACAGCAACAACTTTACTTATTTGGCAACTGCCAAGAATCGTCTCATTTCTTTAACTGTAATGCTTATTTCATAATAGAGTTTTTGCTGTAGCTAAAAATTGTCATAAAAGGACCATGATTATGCTCACTTTCAACATATTATTCATCTTTAAAATATTAACATTTATGGTATTATCGTTTCAGATGTAAAATGTTTCAAGGATTTATTGCGGTTCTTATTGTAATTTGGATTTCTTAAAATATTTTCTGCAAAAAATTAAAATGGCGTCGCAATATTCAATAAAAAACATGACAGATACAGTTAAGTGACATGCAATTTGGCATTTAATTTGCAGAGTTAAGGAAAATTTTATTAGAACAATGTTACCATTTTTTTTATCTTCACTTACAATTTTTATACTAAATGAAATTCATACTTTGCATCAATTAATTTCAAATATTTATCTTCTATTCTTATCTTTAAGAAGAATTCATTATTTCTTAATAAATTGTATCTGTTTATATTGTGAAATCAGAATAGAGAAGAAACACTAAATAATAATAGAAGAAAAAAACCTAATAATTTTTACTATCTGTAGAACATTAAAAAATAAAACTATAGTTTGTGTTAAAAGAATTGCGAAAAATTATGCAAAAAAAAAACTTTTGCCTTAATCTTTAGTTATATGAAGGACACATTAGAGATTGTGAAACAGATGAAAATTCTTCAAAATAATATTTTAGTATTTCAGAACTTGAGTTATTAAATACTAAAGAGCAGGCAATCATATTTTGTTGTACAAGAATAATTTTAAATATAGTTGTAATATTTTTTATTAAATAAATTTCTATTAAATATAACTTATGAAATTGATAAACGTAATTAGCACATTTATCTTAATCCTCAAATTCATATAAGATAAAGTTTTACTTCAAATTAAACATATTTACTATAGGTAATTAACTTTTTAGAATAATAACTAAGAAAATATTCATTCGATGTTAATGGCGCGTAATAGTTAATATTTTTTATATTATATTCTATATTTTTTTAAATAATTATTTCAATGTAAAAATAAATTCGCTTTTCAAGATTTTTCATCTGAGTTTTCTAATTTGTATTTCTGCAGAAATATTTAAGAAGTTGTACGTCAGAAAATATTTTAATTTTTAATTTTATATAGAAAAAAGGAAAACCTACTTGAGTTTTTAAGAAGACAATAACATTTCTTCAAATGGTTTACTATTTTTCTACTATCCGTGTATCCATATCTTATTTTTCAATCGCTATTTTTATCCTCGTAAATGTACTTTATTTGTATTTATACGAGCGAGCACAATCTCTTGAAAGTTTTTCGTATTTATCCTCAAGGAAAACATACTCGAGAAAATACTGGCTATTTGAAAAGTTTCCTTTTCCTTATGTTCGAGAAAATGACATTTTAGATTGTATAGTAATATAAGTTGTTGTTTCCAGAACATTATTAGTACAGGTATCCATCCACATGTTACTCATCTTATTTTATTTGCTTTTAAGAAAGACAATAGTTAATCGTAAGTATGTTCTAGAATAAATATAATTATGAACAAAACTTCTTTATAAATAAAAATCAAACTAGCTATTCATCTATGTTATGTATGCATTTAAGAATGGGTAAAAATCCTTACTTAGCTGCCTAGATTTCAAATTTGTTGTGGAACAAAGTTGTAGTTTCTACACATTTATGATTCCTAATTGTACATCTTAAGATAACATGTCACGTGTAACGTTTCATTACATGACATAACAGAATTTGACCATGCAATAACGCATATGACGTAAAAAATTCCATTTACAGATATGCAAACAATGAATTTCCATGATGATTATGAGATTTGTTAAGGATGTTTTTCTGTTATTTAACTGAAAATTGAGCAAGAAACAACAAGTACACGTGCAATAGTTTCTTACAATAGTTCATTTTTGACTTTCCTGTTTATTGAGCTAGTTTGATAGAATTTGCCAATAAACAAGGTATATCTGCTTGATGTGTTACCATTCTTCCACATTTTATGAATACAGAAAGAATTTTCAGTAAACAAACTAATTACATAGTTTTACTCAAGTTACACAGAGATTCGTCTTATCATTTCCACTTACAGTATGTAATTGACTAACCTTTTTCCCCCGACAATTTTACAGTGTTTCATGGAATTGTGCCCTTTCTTAGAACTTTTAGAGTCAGTAAAGGAATAGAAAAATTATTAAATTGTAAAATAATTAAGTACTACCGTGTATTAATAAAATTAACTATTTATTAATGAAATAAACGCCATATAATTGAATTAATTGTATTGCATTTATTTCTTATAGTAGTAGAAATAGTTACTTTTGAAAAATACAATACTTTTACTTTCTTAAAAGAATAATGATTTCTTTCACTTTTCTAATGGAAAGTATATACAACATTTGTATCTTAAACGTTAAATTAGTTGAGATACGCACTCGCCTGATTATTTCTACTCACCAAAGACGCTAAATGTTTCCAAACGACATGTAATTTTGAAACGCGGTTGGTTAAAGTGATAAATAATGCCTAAGTTAACATCTTCCTCAACACATCAAGCTGCATTACCACGATTTTATACTACCACTTTACATAATTATAGGCCGCGTTTGCCTGATTGCTTAGAGCGTCTTCCTCATTATTGGAAGCTGTTAAGTTCAAATCTCAGTTTAACCTTGGTTCCGACATGTTCCATGAAGGTGGCTTGAGCACTTTAAACAAGTCGTAATACCCTCCACGTGAAAAGATATCACTGGGTCAAGTATTCATGAGCTTGGTCCCTGATTCTAAATTGCTTTCATATGAATAGTAGAGCCCGACTCAGAACTCGGTACTGGTGAGCATGCTGCTGCAACAACATAAAAACATTATTTAACTATTTTACTTATAATGTGACATGTGATTGCTTATACGAGGGTTAGGAGTTACTTTAAACTCTGAATTGAATTAGACTTCCTGTGGAAAATATGACCATAGAACAAAAAGCAAACTAGATTCATAACATTTTTCTAAATAAAAATAAAGTAATCTCGGTCATCTTACATTTTCAATCGTATGAAAAAAGATTCAAGAGATTAATAAGAATTCAATAAAGTATCTTATTTAAAAATAAAATAGTCTGTATGTACTTGTCACAAACACATTATTTAATTATTTTATTTATAATGTAACATGTTTCTCCTTCATTTAAGTTTGTGTTATAAATTTACATCCACATACAATGTTGAAATAATGTTTCAACATTGTATGTAGATGTAATGTCTTTTTTCCAAAGCAATAAAAGTTTAATTTGATAAAAACATTTTTATAGTAAGCACTCTAGGCTCTTAAAAAATTAATATTCTAATACAAAAATGATAAAAATTCTGTTAGAAAATAAACATAAAATTACGTAATACTGTAAAGTGCATTTAATATATAAAAGTAAAATACTAAAAAAAAATTCAAGAATATTGAAATGTAAACATCAAGAAATACGCTTAACGTTATTTCTTAAAACTATTTATGGGACCCAATTTATGATTTTGTCCTGGTGGTGTAATCGGAGTCGATCTGTTATCATTCATTTTATTACCCTGTAAATGAATTCTTCTCTTTTCCATTATTTTACGGGTATGCTTTGCTTTTTCATATTATCGAGGAGATTTGGCGAAAAAATCAAGTAGCGATTTCTTTTTCTTCAATTGTTTTTGTTTATATACTCTATTTTAATCTTTGATTTTACTAAATCTTTGTGTGTGTGTGAACTAATGTTAAAAATTGTGCATAAAAATTTTGTTTGAAAAATATTTTTAATTTCCAAAAGTATCGATTAGTATGTGTTTTAATTGTTATACTGTTTCTCGTCTGAATGTGGTTTGGATTCAATAGTTTAAATCAATTACTTAAATACATATTTCTCAATCAATTACTTAAATACATATTTCTCATTCATATTTCAAATAGTATATCCATACCAGAGAATCTATATAGATATTTCAAAGGTATTAAAACAAGATACTTTAGAATGCATTGCTATAGCTTCTAATCTGATTTTCTACCGAAATTTGTCGATACATGCATTGTAGCAATAAAATATTCTAAAACTGAATATTAATCAAATTGAGTTTATTCATTAATTTTTTTTTACATTTACATACTATTGATATCTTTCTCGATCCTAGATTTGGTAATTTTTATATTATATGACTCTCACCGTGCTAGTACATGTATGGAAATAGAGGAGCAATCTTAAAAAATAAAATCATATGATATAATGGATTTATATGTTATATAATTATGTACTTTAGTATATAGTATACAATTAATATTACGTTTTCATTAATAAGAAGTTAGTTAAAAATTAACACAGAGATTACTTTATATTATATTTCAATATTATTTCACACAAAAACGCAGGAAACATTTTTAAGACAAGAACATTGTATAAAATATTTCTATTTTGACCAGAAATCTTATTTCATCAACTGTATAAAAAGGAAGTCAATATTCTCATTCTAAGTAATTTTTCGTTTCTACTCATGTTTTTTTCCCCTTCGTTAATATTATTTTTCTCAACCTACAGATGAAAGAATTCAAAGGTAGGATTTAATGGACTATCTCCTATATTGATCCAGATGTTTTTGAAAAGCTTTCATGGCTATCTTAGTCATTTCATTTCAAAGAGACGGAAGCCAGATGAACTACAGTTGCCTTTGTTGAAGAGGTGTGGCCTGTGATGAATGGAAATCGCTGACGTACTTTCCCTGTTTATTATCAAGTACAATATCTGAAGTCCAAAAATGATGATAAACGTATTTTTAAATTGTTGTCTTAAATCAATACACATAAATTATTTATTTTCGATTTGATCTAATTAGATTGAATTTAGTTATTAATCATATGAACTGTTGTAACTTGTTTATCTGAAATTTGATATTCTGTTTAAATTGTCCATCAACTGATAGTTTCTTGTTGAAGATGATTGCCATTGGAATTCGTTTTCAGAATTAATATTTATGTGCTTATAAAATGATTTTAGCTAATTTTTCCATCAAAAATGATCTTGAAACTAAAATAGTTACATTTGTTATACGGATTATACACGCGATGTATTCATGAAATTTTTGAAAAAATGTACTTGAAAGTTGATTTGATTGCGTTATGAAGAAAAAAAGAGAAAAATTTAACTGAAGTCATGTAAATGGGATTATTACATTGTGTTTAAATTTTCAACATTTAATATCTAATTAATAATTATTATTTCCCGTTAAGAAAATTTGGAGAAAGTAAAAAGAATACACCTCGACTGAAAAAACAAGCTGTTCACTTTTCAGAAACAGATGCAGATCATGACCAAATACCTGAAGTTAAGTAATTGAGAGTCACATGTTGTATTAAAAATTGCTCTCTGCATCCAACATTATCCATTTGTCAATTTTGAAGAGTTGGATAGATAATTCAAGAGTAGACTTTAAATGTGAATTTTCCTTTGTTAAGTATAATTCATAAATTTATATTGTTTTTGAGCATAAGAATTACAAAACTATCATGTTGAACCAGATACTTTAAATGATATCATAACTAGTATTTGTATGGTTGCAGATCAAGTTTATTCGATATTTACTAAGGAATTGGCTTATAACACACTCATCTGTACTTATCAATTCTTAAGATCCTTTGCGGAACTGTAACTTATGAAGTCATTTCACCTTGCTTGAAAATAATCAATGTAGGTATATGACTATTTTTACTGCAGCTGAGGTACAAGCATCTACAACAAGTGATATCGAACATTTTACAAAATCATTAACTGTGATGTCCTGAAAGAAATGGAACTCTGTATTAATATTCCCTCAACTCCACATTAAATTTTAGAGAATATAGTCCAGTCCATTTGTGCAAATGTTCCACTTCTGAGTGATACTTGTCCTATTGAAGTAGAAACGAACCTCAACTTCATAAAATGTTATTAGTCGAAAAGATACGAAAGCAATATGTTGTTGAAAAAGATGAACTACGATTATGAATCTCTGTTTTATTTTTATCGAAGTATTTATTGAGTACAGTAGCACAGAAAATTTCTTACGTATTACTTAATGGGTAGTGTAGTAAGAAATAGTTATTTCTACATATGTAGCTCATGATTTCTAGAGTTTAATATAGTGGCACAACAAATGTCTAGACGTCTTAAACAACAACGGAAAGCTACTTCAAAATAAAACTTTTAATATTTTGGTCATTTAAAATTCTGTCATTATGGTCAAAACACTTTTCACAGATGATGGTTTTTTTTTTTTTTTATCACTCACTATTCACTATTTTAGTAAGACCCCCATAGTCAAGACTATTTTTCATATTATTTGCTGTTCTTTCTTTCCACGCGTTCAAGACCCAGCGTTATTTTTTAATACTTCATAAAGTTATATTCTTTGTATTATATGCTTTCGAAACCGGGTGGCGTAGTGA
>JAPDSC010116813.1:382686-399686 GCA_026290005.1 Latrodectus geometricus | reverse complement strand
TATATATATATATATATATATATATAAACTGTGTCATTAAAAATATGTATTTTATTAAATTGGATACTTTTAATCACTCATAAGTTGTCACGCACAAGTTAGTTAAATAATATCTCTGTTGAAAGTTTTGCTTAAATGTTTAATTTCATTAAAAATTATATAAGTCTTCAGAGAAGAAAAAATGTGTGGTAACTTTTAAAGCGAAATTTTTATAATCAGTAGTATATTTAGTAAAAGTTAAAATTTAAAAATGGAAAGTATGAACTAGAAAGTTTTCAATAATTTAATCAGGATTTTACCTTAATGTAAAATTCTATATCTTGCAAAATATAATGAATTTATATCTAAAAAAAGAATTAATCGTGTTAAAGTAAGTTAATATAGAGGTTAACTTAAAAGGTGATGTTATAAAAATAGCATCTGCATTAATTAAGAGATGATTGAATCTTTGGACATAAAATTTCACTATCATTCTTTTTCTTTAAGAAATAAAGCTTTGAAGCAGGTGCTAATATATTAAATGAAAAAATTACTGAATTTTATTAATAATCAAATTATAGATTATTAGAATTTTTTAGTTTTTAACACCAAAATATTTTTAGTAATAATGTTTCAGAACCTTTTTTAAACTTTTTTTCTGCTTTAAGCATTCCAACTTTACATTAAGTAACTTGACATTTACAATTTTTTTATTAAAGTGCTGAATAAAACATTTTCGTAAAGATATATTGAACTATAAAAAAAGATTTGCATTCAGTTTGAATTGATTTTAAATAGAAGATTAGACTAAAAAACATTTTATTCAATTGAAAACTCTAAACGCTACATTAATATCGGGGAAAATATTTTAAATTAAGTCCAAAGTTGAGCCGACAAAGATGCATTTAAGCGTTTGAAACATTGTGTTTTTTAAATCAAGAAAAATTATTTTCTAAAATTTTATTTTATAAAACCTATAGTGTAAAAAGTAAGCAAATAAATAATTATTTTTTAAGAGATAAATTGAAATAATACGTTTGTTTAATTGCTGCGAATGTATGCTTCCAAAGTTTTATTGTTTAACCTGCTAAATTTTATTTTATTAGGGATTTTCATTGGTATTTAAGAACTATAAATCATTTTAAAAATTGTGGTGTTAAATCTTGTAATGCTAGAAAATTATGATAAATGTTTCAAAAGTTAATGCAGATTTTGGAAACATTTTTAGTTTATTTCTTCCTCTTTCCTTCCATGAGATAAATTCTTATTAATAATAGCTGTAATAAAACATGCTGATCACTTCTTTAAGAATAACTGAAATTAATTCAGGAAATTAAATTTCAGTTATCATCATGCTTTATGAATCTTCTCTGTCACATTCTTGTGATATTACATCTTGAATGTGTTCAGATATTTTCTTATTTGAATGAAGAAATAATTATATTCGCATTATAAATTCAAAAGAAGGTTAAGAAAGTAAATTTCATGTTATACTATTTTATCAGTAAAATAAAAATCTCACTTCATAACGTCAAATTACAGTTACTTAAAGAAGAATATAATTTATTACATGCCTTGGCATAACTACTAATGCAATATTTGGAAATTTAAGAAAGTGTGGAGAAATAATTTATAAAATGAGAATGTTAAAATAACTTTGAAAAATTAAACGTTGTAGTTTTTTTACCATTGCGTGATTACTTAAAAATTTAAGATTAATTTAATTTGATTTACCCTTTGATTGCTGAATTATTATTGAAAGACTATTGTATTGAAGTAATCATGTGACGAGTCTCATTCATCAAATGTAACCAAAGGATTATGCAAAAAATATTATTGGAATTGTTTTATCGCCTATCTCATTTTTTGCAAGTGAAAGCTATTTAAAATGGATTCTAATTTACTAAAAGCACCTTTAAGAGTTAAATCTATGAATTGTTGAAATATGTATATCAGAGTTGACCGCTCAGTTAGCAGGAGCACTACAAATACTTCTCAGAATACACAATATATTATAAATAAATACACTATATTTTTATTGAGTGTTTCTTCAAGTTGGAAAACGTCTTTACATGCCAGTAAAATGCCGAATATTTATAATTTTCTTTTGGCGTGCTGTAAGCGACATCAAATTTATAGAATTTAAGAACCCTCTATATATTAGAAAATAACATTCTCAAAAAAATTCTAAAATCTCCATTTTATAATCATGATTGTAACTATCTCGTGATTTCAAATTTATCCAAATCTCTAATTTCATGTTCAAATTTCCTACAAACTATGTATAAAAATATCACACTGTAAAGAAAACAACTTGAAATTTTAAAACTGTGAATAAGATTACACGATGCACACAAATACGGCAATATTAGCTTTCAGTTTTAAGCATTGGCATATTTCTTTGCATTGAATAAGATTCATCTTTAAGTTATCTTGTGATTTTTTTTCGCCGTTTTGGATAAAAGAAAGATTTAATTTTTTATTTCAAATTATTGTATACATAACGAGAGAGTATGGGTGCTTTACATACTAACTCACTGTTTTGTTTAAAAAAAAATAGGAAGTGATTTTTGTGCAAATTTATATCAACAAAAAATCTAAACTCGTAAGCAAAATAACAAAATAAAATTGTCTTTATTTGCTTATTGTAAGATCTTTAATTTTACAGTAATTATAATTTCTTAATTGTTCTTACAAAGTTATGCCTAATTTTAATTTTGATAATTCTTTAAAAATATGTATTTTGACTTACTATTTAACTCCTGTTACTTATACTTTTTAATGTATATAAATCCAGTTAATCATTCTATATTTAGCTCAAGTTGTTCTTTCTATATTTAACTCCAAATACTATATTAAACTCCACTTATTCATGCTCTTGAAAAAAAGCAATGGCATTATGTAAAAAAATCTAAAAACTTCATTTTTTACCTTTTAGATTCTTATCAATTTATTTTGAGCTAATAGGCTCATTAATTTAAGCTGAAATGAGTCACGTTGCAAATAATTAAATTCAGCATCTGTTAAACGGGTAGTAAAATTTTACCCTATGTTTTAACGGAGCCTGTTACTTTATTTCTTTAATGAGGTTACTGAATTTGAATCCCTAACTTTCTGTAAATAGAAAAAAAAGTTAAAGCATGTAGCTTTAAAGGATGAAACTCTGGATCCGATTTTTAATGAAAAATGTAACGATCTAACGAAATTGCTCATAATCAATTTACAATAAAAACTATTCAGTTCAAAATACCTTTTGCTATCTATCTCTGCTTTTAGCATAATCCATCTGCATTTACTCGTAATCCCATGGCAACTCTTAGCTTAATCAGCAAATTAAGTTACGCAGCTCAATTAAGCACGCGGGTAAAATCTAGTTACAGCAACGGAAAAATAATTACTTTGGGAAAGGTTTCTTTTTTTCAATTTTTTGTGAAAAAGAAAATGGCGCTGAGATCTTCATCTACTGTCGATCGATCTTAAAAATAATTGAAGCTCATTTAAATGTACTAAAGTTTAGTTTGAAAAGAAAGTGGTGAATATTTTGATCTTTTTGTGTCACGTTCCTTCTTCTTTTCACTGCTCGAATGGGTTTAGTTCATTTTATTTCCATTTTTATATGAACAAATGAATTTTCTGCAACTTGTCAATTGCTGTCTTCAAATATTCAGAATAGATTATAAGATAGTAAAAAAGTTAAACGTTTCGAAAATTGTAAGTGATGAAAAAATTCACATCATCCATTAATAAAAGGGAATAAAAATTTGACTACATATTTAAATGGAAAGAAACATAAACTATTTTTGTTAATTTAATTCAAAATACTTTCTTTTTTATTTACATTTATCGTTACATAGTTGGCGCAGCTTATCCTTTTCGGACATTGTGCCACAAAACCCTACCAACCAACTTATCTTTACATAGTCCTAGCAACTATTTAAAAAAATGGTATCTAATAATACTATGATTTGATAAATTGCGTGACTTAAAGCTTAACTGGGACCAAACAGTTACCTCTCTGGGCCTTAGCTCTAAAGTTCGTGAGATCGTATCCCACCTTGGATATGGAGGTTTTCAATAATTCGAAACCCATTTTAAGTTGCAGATCATGGCATAATTAACCCTAGAGTTAAAAAAATAACAGTTAAGTGTCACATAAACCTTTAGCTAAAATTGTATGTTTATTAATGTGATTACAGCTTCGTTAAAAAAAGTAGTAATATGTTTTAAATATTAAAAAATTTGAAAAAAATAGAGAAGAAAATTTATGTGGTTCCTCATGTTTCATTCTGAATAGTATTAAAAAAAGACACACTTCAATATATATATATATATATATATATATTGGATTTAATTCTTAATACCAGGGAACATTGTCATTGCCTTTGAATAAAATACAAATGTATAAACACTATCATAAGATAATAAGAAACAAGAAATTGGTAAGACATGGAGATACAGAAAATATTAATATGTCAGCATGAATAGAAATATAATTTTGTTGTTAAATAATATATATATATAAATAGTTTGTCATTGATGGATTAATTTTAACTTTGAATATAATTATTATTCCTTTAGATCAATTATAAAAGTTGATTTTTTGTGGAAATCCTCAATTATCCGAGTATGAAAAAATTTGAATACTTTTTAGACAAATTTTTAGTGTGTTTTAGTGATCAAATTGATCTACATATCATACGCCTGAAACTTGGAAGGAATCTCCGGTGGCCTGGTGAGTAGGGCATACGTTCTCATTATTGGAAGGTAGTGAGTTCGAATCCGAGCCACTCGAAGATACATTGATATTCCCTACTGGCAGCTGGGCATGTTAAATGTGTCGGGGTCGCGCAATGCCCTCCATGTGAAATGATACCTTTGGGGATGCCAGGCTAAGTCTGTGGTCTTCTGCTTGGTTTCTGCTTCAACATTACGAAGACCCAGTTTTGAAACTACGATGGTACCACACTAGTACCCCATTATATAAGGTCATCACTTGCGCCCCTTCAGGTCATCACTTGTGTAGTACTCAAAGGTAGAAATCCTAGTATATAGCCATGCATTATATGAAACTTTGAAAAGGTTTTATAAGAAGATATATATACTAATAAAAGTATTAAAATCCATTAGTATATAGTGCTCACATAACAAGTATTCAATTGTAATGTACAATTAAAATTTAATTTGTTCTTTTCTTTAAAATATTGTCTTGTTATAAATTTTCAATCAAAACTTTTGTCATTATTGATTCATAAATTATATTATTTAACAGTGTGTTTTCCAATTTATACAATTCCATTTCATAGATTTCCAATAACTCTATTTTAAATTTTAATGATGATACTAACTAAAAATAAACTTTATGTAATTTACAAATGTTTAAATTATTCTATTTTTATTCTCTCTTTTAAAAATTCGCCTTTTTTAATTAGAAAGTATTAATTTATGTCTTTATAATTATTCCTTTTTACATATTTACCCAAATAAATAGAAACACGTTATAAATAATTGGTAATTACTATAAAAAAGAACTTTTTTGCAATTAATATTCTTTTTCTTTTGGTAAATAAAAAATAAAGTAATTCTGGAGCCATTAATTAAAACATTTTAATTGATAGAAGAATAATTAGTTTTGATTCCTGTTTCCGCATTAATTGTGTTTTTCAGGGAAACTAATAATAGCTTCTCTTTTCCGAGTAGTTGCATCAAACATATCTTTTCCATGAAACAAATGCCGATTTTCATTAGAATTAAGTTCAGGTTTCTTTCCAATGAAAAAGTAAATTAATATTATTTTTTGCTAAATATCAAAGCCATTCATGCGATATATCTCGTGATTCCCACAGAGAAATTTGTGTCTCTTGAGAGCACAATTATTAATCAAATCCTTTTCATAAAAAAGTAATTAATTTTTTTCTGCTTAGTATAGAGGGAAGATTGTCTGAAGATACGTGATTTGCTTAAAAGAGATGTAATCTTTTGATAAAGTTGAAAAATTTTGATTTTAATCAATATGGCATTTTTTTTAAAATGTGTTATAAAAATTACGCTTTCCTACCAACCCAAGTTTACTCGAGTTTAACGAGATATCTCGGTTAAAATAGAAGTTGTTAATATAATTTATTTTATAACGTTTTCTTCTGGCTGGAAACTTGTAATAAAAAAATATTCTCTAAGATTGAGATTATTACAATCATATCAAACCAATAGCCAGTAGATACTTATGATTGTAGAATTAATGTTTTCATGACAGTAAAAATAAAAACTTAAAAACTGCATGTGTGTTTTGATTCACTACTTATATATAATAATCAAATCAAATAAATTGAATCTGCAGTTTTTTGTTTCAAAATCTTGAAAAGATAAGCAGTTAATAAAAAAAATAAAATCACAAAACAAATTCAATATGATCTTATTTTTGAAACTGTTTCCAGTTGTTCAGTAATAACTAAACAGTTGCCTGTTACTTTATGAACATGTTAGAAATAAAGTATTCACAAAATGAACATAAGTAAACAACTGAAATCGTTTATAAAAAGCCAATTAATCTAATAGATGAATAGAAAAGTCTTTTGATAGTAATATAAAAATTAATTTAATTATGATTGAACAATTTATAAATCATAATTTAGAAGAAAAGTAACCTTATATATATATATATATATATATAAGGCCTAACAAATGTATTTAATATCTCTTAAATTGAAAAGTATATTCATAGAACAAATTATTTTATTAATAAATAAAGTTGATTATGTCACGTTATAATTTCTTAACAATTTTTCTTTGGTTTCAAAGTAAAATATGTTTAAAAATATTTTAGCAACATTTATCTGTTTAGTTCATCATCTCATAAAAAAAAGTTTTCCCCAAGTAAATGTAACTTGAAACAACAAATTAGTTCCGCATATTCAGCTTGGAATTACCACAAAATGTGAATTCCAATTTCTAGATAAAAGTACAAATAAGTTGACATTTCATAAAACATCACCGACTAGCACACACAAAAGATAATGTAAGTTTTCTCATTCGTGAAAAGTAATTTCAAGGAAATTATTTCTTTATTTTCATAATTACGCATCTCTTCTGATGATTTCATTTCCTTTGGGTGTGTAGCTGACGAATGCAGCTGCGAAATAAAAGAAAAAAAATTTTATTTTTATATTTTCTCCCTTTTCATCTAAACAATTTTGGCTTCTATTCTGTGTACCATTTTATGCAAACATCATTTTAAATAATCCTGAGCAATCAATCTTCATTTCGATATAAAGAATAAGGAATTTTTTTTTATGTTAAGCTTTATATAAGAATATTTGTTTTAATTACTGGCGAGTACTCTGAAGACGTAGGGTGAAAGAAGTAATTTGAATGAATCATTCTTATACAAAGGACAAAATTCTCCCGTCTCTTCCAGAAACAATAGTTAATTTGCTTTGGCTGTCTGTTTTGGCGAGATTACATTGTTGTTGTTAATTCTCAAAGCAGCCTGCTTATTAGCGCTCATAGTCAGGTAAACAATCAGCTCAAAATAGGTTTTTGGAATGTTTACGATAAATTAATTCTGTTCTGACTCAATATGTCTCATGAATAAAATTTTAAAAAATTAATTTAGTATTTCAGTCAAAAATGTAATTTAAATTAAATATATTTTATCATTGTTGTACATATAAAACTTTCTAAATATTTAGTTAATTCCGATTTTTTTTTCATGTATTTTATTATACAGATATATGCTTTTGTGTGTAAAGAATACAACTGAAACAATGATTTCAATTAGGAAATAAAGGGAAAGTGTTTGAAAAAGATATATTAGATTGATAAAATCCTGAAATATATATTTATCACATTTACACAGCTTGTACATACATTCTTATAGGGCCTATATATAAATTTACGAAGTATATAATCGACCATTATTTTCGATTATTCTAATTAAACTTAAGGCTGTTGAAATTGCTACATCAAGTACACAACGGACTACGCGTATATAATTTACATGATAGGAAAAAATGTCCGAATATGAAAATGGTTAATTTTCAACGTTTTCATGTAAAAAAGATAGCTGTCCTTCAAAGAATTTAAATGATGGAATTATGCAGCATATTTCCCATACATAAATTTCTATTACCTGATGAACAATTGTGGCGCCTTATGTAAGAAAGAAAAATGCTTTCTAGCAAGTTTTTCATATTTATTTAAGTTGAATATTAGCTTAATGAGATTGTGGTTTATTATATTTCAGTATTAGTGCTTGAAATCTCATGAATGCTGTTGAATACAGTAATAGATCGTTTAAGACAATCATGTGGAAAGCCTTGTTGATATTTAGACGCCCGATATCATGTTACTTGCGTTAATTTGATGGATCGTGAGCCCAAAACAAAAAATAGTTTTATTTGCAAGGTAAAATGTGTCTGCATAAACCACTGTTGTGACATTCCATGCTGTGCAAACAATATTATAGTAGCTGGTATTGTCTCTTCGGTGATAATGGCTTCAGCTTGCATTAGATTCACCACCGTACAAATTATTTATGTATTACATATTGAAAAATAATTTCTAGTTAAGTTAAACAAAAAGAATAAATTCATAAATGAACCTTTAAATGAGTTAAAGATAGAGGATATCACATTATATTTCAAGGGTAACTGGTGTTGAAATGCATGCTATATTCTATATTCTGAACGTCCCAACACACCAAGAAAATAGAGCATTGATCTTTAAGGTTAATCCTATACTCATAACAGTTAAAAAAGATAATGCATCACGAAAAAGTAGTTTAAGATTGTCTTTGGAAGTGTAGGCCTGGTCAAAGGCATTAAGTTGGCCAAATAAAAGACAGTCACAACTGATTTTAGTATATTACTAAATATTTTGCAGAAACTCTTCAAGAAGTGTATGTTAGAGAACTTATATGGTCTACCATGACAATACATCTTCTTATTCATCAAGTTTAACACAGATAATGAAGAAAACTACATTTATTTCTAAAAAAATTTGGTTATTATTACTTTAAAACTTTACATGAATCTCAAAAATTTCAGAATGATTCTTGTCAAATAAATATTAACGAGTACTATTATTAGCAACAAGAAAATTTTTATCCCATTTTAGCACTTTTGAAATTTCTATCATTTAACAAGTCACACCTTTTGAAAGAATTATCAAAAACTGTCTTTGAGCAGATATAGCTGCAATGAAATGCAAATACTAAGCACTTAAATGTGTTCTGTTTAAGAGAGAGAGAGTCAATAGTTTCCATTTCTTTATTTCTTTTTTTACTCTTTGATCTATAAAATTTTCACATATGTAACGTTAACATCATGACATATTAAATCGAATTGTTAACAATAATTTACGTAGATTCTTTGAGCAAAGTAATTTTTTAAATATAAAATAACTTTTTAAATTACATTCTTAAACAAGTCAAAGTACAGTATTGGACAATCTATAATTTTGTTATTATAAAATAATCTCATTTTTGTTTAAACAAAAATCAACCATACTTTTTGATTAAAAATCTCTTATCTTTAAAATTTTATTTAAATGGAAATTGTTTTAAAACCATACTTTTAAAGCAATTTTCATTTAATTTTAAATATTATAATATCAAAAATTTTAGATTTTTTATAAAATATATTAAAGTAACAATTAATAAATATTACAATAAAATTTGCTTAAGCAAGAATAATGTTCCGCATTTTCTAACACTCGTCAGTTACATTATATAAAGTTATTTTGTAAAAAAGATTTGTTTTTAATTTAAATATTAAACCAAAAGTTTTATAAACGTAATCTAAGCATGCTTAATCAAAAAACATAAAAAATTCCAATTAACATTGATGGCTTACAGATTACATTCCAGATTATATCTGAGAAAATGTAGCATTTTTATTATTTATATAAGTATCCAATTAGCTATTAAAAATTTTTATTGATTTATTTCATTTTATCCAAACAGAATACAGAAATTTTATTTTTTTGTTTTGTTTCATCATACAGAAACATTTTTAAAATATGGAAATTTTACTTTCCAAAGTATGCGTTAATTTAAAAGTCAAAATTTAAGTTTAACACATTTTGACATTTTTGCTTAGACAATCGAACTTTGTTTGATGAAAGAATGAATACTTCGTCAAGTTCTAATTGATTTTCATAATCTTCAGTTTTAAAATTCATGTAGTTTTATAAAAAAATAAGAAAGGAGTTAACTTCTGTATACTTTGTTATCGTTTTACGTCAAAATGATGTTTAATTAAATTCCAGACTTTTCATATTTGATATAATCATTTAAGAATGACATGAAAATGACATTTGATAAAGTTATTTCAAGGAAACTGTCAGTTTTCATAATAGTATCCTTCATTTAAAATTCGTTCCTTGAATATTTTTGAGTAGTTTAAGAGTTTAAAATATAAAAAAAAATAAATAGTAATTTATTCTTAACTATCAAATAAAGAGCTTATATAAGGATCTTTTCTAAATTTCTTTTATTATTGGAGAAATATAAATCTAAATATAATAACAATGAAAACATTACACTTTATTGATATACTTGATGTTTAAAAAATCTTATAATTTTAAAACTAATAAGCATTTCATGAAACTAATCAGTATAGGAATAAACAATAATAAAATTCAACAAATGAAGGAAAAGTGATCACGTATCATGTACAGAGTTCATAATTTAACTATAAAAAATATTTCCCGAAAATGGAATTAATTTAGTATAACTACTTTATCAGAATTCGCTTAGAATAATAAATGTAAATCTCTGTCATGAGGGAGAAAATTTGATGATTATAATGATCTCATTGTCTAGGAATAAAATGACGTCAACAATGATGTCATATCTGCAATCACATAAATTTTAATTAGCGATTGTAATGAGATTAATTATATATAACAAATGCAAAAAATGATTGGTCATTAAAACTGATTTAAAAAATGTTCAAAGCGCACAAAGAATAAAGAACTTAACTACATATATGTTAATTGTTTTATAAAATTATATAATTAAATAATTGTTTGATAAAGATAGAATTTTCTTACGGCATATAATGTTTTGCCTTGACTAGCTTAATAAAAATGTCATTTGTTTCCTTTATCATTTTACACAACACAACTGTATCTTTACCTCCATATTTACTTTTCAGAAATTAATAAATCTTTATCATTCACCATAGAATCTGGATATATATTCTATAATATACTATTCTTTAGCTGCAGATCCTCTATGAGCTACAGCTAAGGAATAGTCTGTCCTTAACGCTTTTCAAAATCAAATAATGATGTTAATATCTGAAAATTATTTTCTGCTTTTGAACTTTCCAAAATACTAATAATGAAACATTTACCACATGACAAGAAATTTTAACTAGATCCTGTAAGCATCATGTTCTTTGATTTCCCACAAAAAGATTGACATTTTTGAAAAGACTAAATGGCACATCTGTTCCAAACAAGTTCTTATCATATGAAAATCATATCCCAATCTTAACTTTGACATTTATGATTTTTTATAACATTTTTTAAAGGTAAATTTGAATAATAAAAAATTGTGGTAAAAATTAAGTCAGGTAAATGACTTCAAACGATTTTAATTTCAAGAAAAAACAATATGGAGTTTTAATCACGAACGATTACGAATTAAAAATTATCAAAAAAAAACCTTGGCAAGTAGCTAAAAAGCAAGAATGTTAGTTGGCATTGTTTGTTCCCAATGTGTTTCTTGCTGTCTTTTTTGAAGACTCTTAGTTATTAATTAAATCTAATCGTCCCTTAAGTTTGAGCCACGGTCAAGTGTCGAAATCGAAATGATGATCTTAGACGACAGTGATAAATGGTGTGTTTTTGTCTGCATCAAATATAGATCTTTTTCCATCAAACCAGAATGTGAGAAAGTATTTTTGTAGAGGATGAAATATTAATTTGAATGCTGTTATTTTGCATGAAGTTAAATTTACTGTAATAAAATATTTTATAATATAATGTGTTAAATAAATAATTTATAAATAATTATATTTTATAATATAATGTATTAAATAAATAAATAATAGTATCACAATCTACATTATAACATAAAATTAATTTGATTGACAATTAATTATTAAAAAGCTAAGTATTATACTTAATTTCAGTTTTAAACAGCTCTAATATTCTAAATTTGAAGCTAACTGCTCAATGAAGTGGTACTTAATTGCGTTTGATTATTAATTAAGTAATATGCTGCAAAATTAGTTATGTCACATAAGCGATAGATTATATCTGATTTAAATGACATTTTTGTATTATCCATGATAAAAAAAATTATCAATTAAAATTAGGAGCAAAGGGATCGTCCTTGTAACATCGGTAATGTCGATCTCAAATTTTATTGGAAGGTGTATTCTTTATACACTCTATGTAGTATAAAACTAAAGAGTTGACTCTTAAAATCAACCAATAATAGTTTATTTGATAACAGTTTAATTTTTGGTGTACTAATCATCAACTAATTCTCATCCATTCATTAACATACTATGATACCATGTAGTGAATATTCTAAACTGCAAAGACATTTTAATATTGACAACGTAAAGGATATTTTCGTAAGTTGTTGGCCATATTAACAGGCTGCTAGGAAAGAAATCTAGAAAACTTCCACACACCTACCTCGACAAATATGCTTAGAGATATCATTAACGTACTTCAGAATTTTGTACAAATAGGTCAAGTCTTAAGACTTTCGGTATTGTTTCGAAATTCTTCCATTACAGAAAATTGTAAAAAAATAATCATGCGTTCTAATTCTGTAGATCCAGGAAATCTATATCTTTAATTTCCACACACATATTGCATAAAAAGAATTCTTTCATTGATATAATCTGATGATGAGCTATTTACATCGATTCAATCATTAGATAAACTCAAACGATTTCTATTTATTCTGTCCCATTATTATTCAGAGTAACATTCGAACTTAGCTTTTGTTACTTTAGCTGCGATGCAGTTGTTAAGAGAAACTCCATACAATCGAAGGAGAGTATTTTAATTTCCTTCTGCAACTATAAACCTAGTTTACTAGAATCGTAAACTCTCCTTTTTCGGCATTATTTCCATTTTATAGCACAGGACGACTATTCCCTAATTACACGTCTGATAATTAGGGAAAACTGTCGTCACTGGCGATGAATTCTCTTCTTAAAGTTATCCTGAAACAGTTACCAAAGGCTAAGTTTTAAAATTCACTTTTATTTTGGAGGAATATTACAAGTCTGAAATTGATTCTGGCATAAACTTTGGATGCTAATAAATCTAAAAGGAAACGTCTAATGTTACGAAGTTTAGTTTCAAACTCAAAAATTCTTCAGTCGTCTAGAAGAAATTAAAAT
Organism: Latrodectus geometricus; assembly: GCA_026290005.1. Taxonomy (NCBI): domain Eukaryota; kingdom Metazoa; phylum Arthropoda; class Arachnida; order Araneae; family Theridiidae; genus Latrodectus; species Latrodectus geometricus. The sequence goes on along the minus strand of JAPDSC010116813.1, from coordinate 386,337 downwards.
GTAGTGCTAAATAAGAATCGAGTGATTTGTTTCTCTTTGAGCGAAAACTGAAATATAAGATATATAGCATGAATACTAGGTTTATGAAATATATATCGAATAGTAGGCCTCATTGATCGTAATGCATATTGTTATTGATGATAGTACTTTTCAAACATTATTTATATTTTGTTGTTCAGAAAGTTATTTCGTTTTATATGAAAATGAAGAACGTAGAGCGAATAAATATTTTATTCAATTGTATATTGTCAATTCTAGTCCAATATTTTTTCCATCTTTCTGGTCGTAGCATGATTTCATACTCATAAAATGGTTGGTTTTCACTAACAAAAAACTGATTCAGGTGGAAAAAACGAAATGACTTTCCGAACAATCCAATAAGAATACAACAGAACTCTTTGTACCAATAGAACCTTTAGAACCCATAGAATCTTTTGTATGGACATTAATTTTTATATTTAAAGAAAATATATATATGAGTGCTTGCATGCAAAAACGGGAGTACGTGTATATATGAATGTGAAAAAAAATCATAATAATAAATATACTTTGCACTGTTTATTAATTTGAACTTTTATTTTTCAGTACTAAAAATTTATTGAGAATATGTTTAAAAATATAAAGAAAATTAATTTTGTAGATTATATTAGTTATTTTTATTAAAATATTTATCTATTTAATATGACCAAGCAATTTTAATTATTTTGTTTTATATTCAAACACACTGTGTGAATTTTTTTTTAATAAATTTATATATGATAAATTAATAAAATGTAACTTTTTTTCTGAATATTAAACAAACTTTCGTGGAGATTTATTTTCTTATTAATATTTTACAAAAATGATATATACTTTTCAAAAATAAAATTTTACTAAAAATATTTAAAAAAATATTTGGAATTTAAGGTAAGTTAATTTTGTTTTAATTATACAATATTCATTTATTTTATAAATCATATTTATCTAATTTTCATACGCAAATGATAATAATTTAATTTTTTAAATGTAATCATAGTAAATTTTGTACTTTTTATTCAACAAAGCTGCAAATAAATAAAATTTAACCTTTTACTAAACAATAAAAGTTTTCTTGAAGATTTTCTTTCATATATATTAGCATATGAAACAAAGGCCATATATAACTACAAAACCCTTATGTGATAGAATCCAAAAAGTGGAAGAACACATATATAGTCTCTTGATAGTAAGAGATAAAAGTATATTTCCGTCTGTGGAGTTAAAATATAAGGTAAACAAGAAAATTCTCTTTAATAATCCAAAAGAGCATGACCCGCAGAAAGTTTTGCTTTTTGTTAGCCTTGAATTAATCACCATGGCCATCCAGTTCTTTCTGCCAACGTGTCTCCAGTAGTACAATCCCCTTGAGGTAAGACTCGGGGGTTTAAAATGCAAATAAGTCTGCTTCAATGGTGAAGGATTTTCCTCGAAAATGATTATCAGGGAATAGAAAAGGAAAAGAAAATTCAAGGTCATGGGAATAAGGAAGATAGCACTAACTCTCCCAATTTAGTCGCTGTATAACGTTCCTGGTACCCCGCGTGACATTGGCTTTGTGTTATAGGCCAAAAACAGTATACCCTTTCAATTAAATAGAGCTGGCTCCTTCTATTGTAATGCCTGTTCACACATTCCAATTACTGCGAGTACCGGTTCCGCAATAACCGTTTGTCCTGTTATTAGACTAGTCGTCATAGTGAACTCACGATTAGTCCACCATACACAAAGCATAATCTTTCGTTGGCGCAGTAGAGCAAATCTTCGGACCTGAATTTGTGAAACCAATGCCTTGCCGTACATTTATTCACAGCACTATTCCCAAATGCTTGACATATTTGGTGACTTGATGCAGCAACTGATAAGCCCACTTTGAAATCTTAAGGCAAACAACACCGAACGATCTCCTTCGACACGTCGATTTCGCTTCTCTATTGTACGAGTTACAATTCATAAATGTGCGGTAGAGCTGCTTTTATAACGACTGATATTACTATTCTCGACTGACTCAATCACGTCACACACTAATTTGCATACTTATTCTCACCTTATTCAATGCCAATGCGAAAACAGTAAAAACTTTATTGTTTTCCTTCTAATGTAATTTATAAATGGACTAAGCCATATCTAATACATGCAGTTATTAGTTTTATCTAATCTTAAATTAATGAAATTTATAGTGCTGACAACTTCCAACAATATCATTGCCGTTTGAATAATGTAAATTAAAAATTGATCAAATTTTCTTTGTGAACAGTTTTGAAATAAATATCATTTCATTTTTATTTCAGCCCGGTTGTTCTTATGCCAATTATTTTACATATTGTCCCAACAAATCAATAAATTACATTCATTCATTTAAAATTCACTGTTACAAAATAAAGAGCTCTTTTATTTCCTCCCATCATATCCTTTCTTATAAATAAATATTTTATGTGTAAAAGAAAACTAAAATGGGGATTGCAATTAATTATATTTTTAAATGTCCAAAAAACACTAGTAAAGTAATAACCAATTAGAAAATTTGAATAGTTTATTTATCTGGAATATTAGCAATCATAAATACCAGTTAAAAATTACTTTAACAAATTAGATATTTTATAATTTGTATTTTTCATTTATTCAATAGAGACAGGCATTGGATTCCATAATTAATTTTTTTATTTTCTTAAAAAATTATGAACAACAATCTTTCTTTTTCAAGTTTTATGAAGGCTGATTTCATTTGATGATATTATGCGATCCTATTTAAAATACAGGTTTAAATTGCACATTTTTCTCCAAATCTGATTACTATATTTGCGCGAATTTTGTCCACCCATAAACTTTCGACACAAGTTATCAAATGTAGGCCGCACTTTTAAATTTACAAGGAAATTGAACTCTTCCTAGACAAGGATTCCAGCAAAGTGTAATAAGCCGCCATGAAATTTTAGGTAAATAAGAATGATTCTTCTGGGTATTATGGATGGGGAATACAGGTGATTGAATGACATAAAAATTGAAAGAAAGAAATGGAAAGACTAGTATGTTGTAGTTATTAGATACGTATGCAAATTATACATTTAAAACTAATTTAAATTTTACATTTTTACTTCCAGCATACATGCTGTATTTAGATAAATCTGATAATACTCTTATATGTTCCATATTAATTAACTTACCTTGAATTGAAAATGTATAACAATGTCTTCATATCAAAGTTAGACAAATATCACAATACAAAATCATAAAGGTTATATTTATTCTTATAAATAAAGTTAAAATTACCGATTATGTCTTAAAAAAAATAAACTCAAAAATTTAGTTTGAATAGTTGGATGTTTTTAAAAATGATAATATCATGGAAAAATGTACATGATATAATAAATATCTAAAAACATAATTATACTGAATTTGCCATTACAGTACTTACATCATTGAAATTTCAATAATATATTCCATTTATGCCTTTTAAGAAATTATTTTCCAATTAGTATATTAAAGATATTTAACAGAAAATTGCAATTAAATATTTACTAATTATAAAGTTTCCAATATTATCTAAATCTAAATAACGATTATAAGAAAAAATATACTAAATAAACTGAATATCATCACTGGATTTTTGACGATATTCAATAATAGTTATTATTT
>JAPDSC010116813.1:342585-367644 GCA_026290005.1 Latrodectus geometricus | reverse complement strand
TGTGTGTGTGTGTGTGTGTGTGTGTGTGTGTGTGTGTGTCAATATGACACATACACACACATCATCAATATGTCATATTAGTAACAATATGACACAAATTCTCCTGAATAACCAATATAAAATCAAAGGAAAGAAATACTTTTCCAAAGCCTCCCATTACTCTGACCAGGTTTTGTTTTCCTGGTTACCCTTATTCTCCATCCTCTTTTCTCAAATCGAATGTTAAAAATATCGATTGCTGCAGGCTGGCGGATAGTTCTCAATCGCTTTTGCTCAAAACCACTCAGTTTTCGATGAGACTTTTAAACGCAGAAACAAAGCTCGCTTTAATTTCGAAGTCAATTATAGAGTAATTTATTTACGAGCCTTGTATTTAGGTAACGGGGGAACTAATTATCCGGGAACACGTGTCTTTTTGTCATTATGAGTGCATTTCTCTTCATTTTGCACGTTTAGCATCGTATTTCCTTGTCGTTTTAATTTGCGAAACGTGTGAGCGACTAACAATTGTTAGTTTCGTTCATTTATTTTGAGCAATTAGAATGTGAAATTCTCGGAATGCTTTTATTGATTGATTTGAGTGCGTTGTTATTGCTTAGCGAAAATATGCTGATTAATGTTCACATTATGAAGCTAACAACTAGTTAATGAGAATGAATTCATTTCGTGATAATCACGCTTAACTTTAAGTTTTCCTTATAATTCTTTACATAATTAATTACTTTTATAAATGATAACTTTGCTTATTATAAATTAATATTACATTTCTCTGCATGGTTATAAATTTTAATGGCAAAATTCATATTTTATAACTTGAGTTTGAAGTCATAGATTAGTATGTATATAATTGAAGATAATATGCTTAATCTAGGCAAAATTTTAGTAATAAAATAAAATTTTATGTGTGTTTTTAACTCTGCCCCTTTTTACATCATGTAATTTCAATTTCTCTTGATTCATTTCACAAAGTTTCATAAAATTTATTTCTTTTTCATACTAATCTGTTTCATTTTTCTTTACTATTATTAAATTGCAAATTCACTTCATTTTTGGTGTTATTTCCTAATTAAATAATTTGTATTGATTATTGATATTTTATTGATTTACTCATGTTTCGTATCCTTGAATTAAATTATAAATTTTCGTATATTTTTAAAAAAGTACCTAAATTTATATTTGTTTCTTTCTTTAACGAATTATTTGAGATTTTCATTAATAAATTATCAAAGACAAAAATGTATTATAACAAACAATTTTTATTATTTCTGTTAATTCGAATAGTAAAGTTTATAGATATGTAATTCAAATTTGCTGAAAAATCATGTTTTAATGGCGTGTTGAATTTAATTTTATATAATCAACTTTCTTTTATCATGACTATTGTTTTTCTGATTAAAATTCCAGTGTGATCTTTTAAAAATTGAGTCTTCTTGTGGTATATAACATATAGCGAGAAATACATGTATGATATGATATATAACATGCTGTTTCCAATATTATAACAGACACAACTTGCAACACCTGGATGATATGCTCCAAAAAAAGAAAACATGTTGCAACATTGAGGCACAATTTCATAAGACTGCTTGAGAGGATTCTTGTCTTATTTTGAACAAAGAGTTTTTATTGAAAATGTGATATGATTGTAGTAAGGAAACTTTTAAACAACTGTGTATAAATATATTACGACTCCTCCAAGCTTTTTTCATGTATGGCTTGTTATCTTCATATAAGAATAAAGCAATGGTAGAACATATGGATTAAAGTGTATTGTATCAGTCATGTTCATGAGTTCTAATATAAGTAAATGATTGCTTTCAGCTAGAAGTCGCAATTGTACATATAAAGAATAGAGTTCAACCTGTATAAATTATTGCATTAATACTAGAAAATCTGCAATTAATTAAAGTATGAGACACACACAAATATATGTGACTAGAAACACTATGTGTGTGTGCGTGTGCGAAACTAAACTCCATGTATCAGTGAATGTATATTTTTTCATGTATGTTATACTTAGTACAAAAGGTAATAAATGTATACAAGTTTAAAAAGTCAACATTTTTTTCTTGGAATCTCTTGAAAAATAAAATAACAGGGAATTTTGAAAAATGGTAACTATCAAATAGTAAATTCATATGGCTTCATTAGATTATTATTAATTATAATGTAATATATATTGAGCAGGCAACTAAATGCTTAGCTAGCTAAACGCTCCGAACTCTAGTTCATGGGTTCGATTTTCATGTCGGACGTTGATGTTTTTTGTTGAATCTTAGATCCTTATATAATAGACCTTCGTTTGCGAGGAAAAAATCATAAAATGACAAAATTAAGTTATAATATTTTATAAAGAGTTAGAAAAAAAAGCTATTTTATCATAAAAAGCTCTATGAAATCTGTAATTTCTAATATAGATGGTTTTATTTCACGAGTACTTAGTTTATTAATTTGAATTTTAAAAATTAAACTATTATTAAAAATGTCGTTTCCTAACAGAATAAATTCTGTTTTGTTCTTAATAATATTACATTAAGAACAAAATTTTTTTAATTAAATTTCTCAAATAATTATTTAATTTCATGAACCCATAATGTGTCCATTCAACTTTTAGAAGTTTTATGAAGTAAGGAAGCTTATAATTTTTAAAATTTCAATTGAGATTAAAAGTCAGTTAAATGATATATATTTATTAATATTGAAAACGTAAATTTTAAATTATTAAATACTGCTTTTTTCTGAATGTTTAATAAGTGTGTTCATAATTCCAGTTCTATTATGTAATAGTTAAATCGAATCGAATAATTAAAGTTAATTAAGTATAATTAATATATGCACATTATTGACTATTCATTTATTCAAAACAAGTTATGGTGTATTCAATTCGATTGTACTTCATTTTATCCTTTAGTAACTAATAATCTCTATTTTATTCCAGTTTTAATATTAAATATGAAAATTTATAACTTTACTGAAAATCGTCTTACATAATATTAATTCATTCAACTGTGCAGTTTATTTTTTCTACCATTCAAATTCATATTAAATGTTTTTTTTTATTATTAATTAATTGCTTAAAAAACGAATTATAATTTACTAATTATTTATTATATGCAATAATTTTCATTTGTTAAAACATTTTGATTTTTAATATATATTATTCATAAAAGATAATTAGGATCTTAACATCAAAATATAGCTTCCTATGCGCATTTATCAATAGGTATATTGAATGGTATTTACTATTTTTCAGTTTTAGACATCTAATATTTATATTTTTTCTCCTAAAATAACAATTTTCAGTGGATTTATTGAAACCAAATTGTTTTTTTTTAATTTGATTACTTAATAATAATATTTTTGTAATTTTGATCATTTTAATAAAATTAAATAACAAATGTTCATTAACAATACTATCATTTTAATAATTTGCTTTTTATCGTATAATATTAATTAATCTTGAATTTCAGTGTAACTCCTGAGAAATTTAAAGAGTAAAATGCAAGGTTTGTAAGTTCTAACTTGCTTAAAGTAAACAAACAACGTATTTAAGCCAAAAGTATGTTTAATTAATAACTATTTGATAATAAAATAAAATGAGTTTAAAAATATTAGTTAATAAAATTAATAAAAAAATAATCAATTTAAATAAAATTCTTATTGTGTATGTCCACCGAATTTGTTGGGTTTGAATTGAAAACCACTGCACAGAATACGCTGAAAATTTACATCAAAATGTTGGTCTTTGGTTTACTTAAAATTTGAATTACGTTCCTTTTCGAAATTTTGATTACATCAATTTTAATTAATTTAAAATATTAATGCTGATTTAAGTACCCTGCAAAGTACGCTGCAATGTAATAAATTTAAGCGATGTAATACTCCGCTCAGGAATTTTTCATCAGTTTCTTCCTTTGGGTGTTTGTTTATTTCGATATTTCGAAGTTTTACATCTGCTTTGATTAAATTAATTTATTCTTTATTAATTATAAATTAATAATTATCTGTCTTTTAAATTCATAATCATATTAAAACTAAGAAATATGTTTTGCAATATATACACTTTTATTTGTTTATTGTAAAATTTCTGTTTTTACGCTTAGGCTGAAACTTCCACTCAAAAATAATTTTATTTAATTCTTTGGATGATTGTTGCACGTTTCTAAATGCTGCTCATGAAAATATCTACAATGTAATTTCTTTTTTGTTTTTAATAGATTAAATTAATGTTTCTCTTTTAGATTCATAATTAGTTGGGATCTTTGAAATCTAGGTAAACGTTTTCCTTGGTAAAATTTAAATTAAGTAAATATACGGGGCAAGTTAGATGTAAACTTTAAATTCACTAAACCAGATGTAAAATTAGTTAAATAGAATGCAGAGCAAGGAAAATGCTTTTATCTAGTTATTTAAAAAAAAAATAAACCATATTTATCGACTAAGTTATATTTAATCAGTCAGAAAATAAGTTTTAATTTATGATTTTAACTATTTGCTTAATTATAGTTAAAATTTTTATTTTTCTTTTATATATATTATCAATAAGATAGATAATGCTACGATACAGTTCCTTTACATTTTACATTAAAATTTATTCAGTTTAATAATATTTAACATTTCCCTAATACCTTATCTCATATATTTAAACTACATCTCCTGAAATAAAATCTTTTACGATCGTGATGATTTATGAAGTTCATAAATCATCAAAAACATAATTTTTAATAAAAATCGCACTCTTGATTCTTCAGAAATAGTATTGAAGCCATCACCGATCACTTGACGATTTTCGGTTGCGACGTCTACAACAACGACCTCGCAATTAAATGCGGCTCTCTGCTCGTCTTCCTCGACATTTATTTAAACATTGCAGCTCGCCTCTTTATCATATTGCTTAAATATTCATGTGACTTCCCTGCTAATGTTCTTTAAGCATACACAAGGCAATTAGAGTTTCTGAAATTAAATATTAGCTTCAAGTACTTCTGGGTGAGAAGAGAGGGTTACGCCAAAGTGATTTAAAATTAACATTGGCGCTGTTTTAATTAAAGATGGTTATTTTAATTTTTCTGTCAGAAATACAAGCACCAGGAATTTCTAGAGCCATCATATTTGCATTGCATTTTTTTTTACTTTTTTTTAATATCATAAATGGGGAATTATAACTAATTTAAAATAATTGACATTTCTATTTTCGTCGAAATTAGTTAATGAATATTTAAATTATTTAATTTTTAATTTCGTTGTTAATAAATTTTGAAAAGTAAGGGAAATACGATGAAGATAAAACCATTATAAATATTCATCGATTTAGATTAAGCAAATATTAAAATATGATGGTGATATGTCAAATATATTACTTTGACTCCAGACTTTAAAACAATTCCTAGGTATTAAAATATTGTATTTAAATATAAGATGAATTGGTCCACTTTTACCTCTTCCTTCATAATAATTCAAGTTATTTTCAATGATACAAATTTGAACTAATCAATATGGCTAAAATTATTGGGATGCGTATGATGAAAAAGTAAATAGCACTCATTTTTAGTTGCATAATTGATAAAGTGTTGAAATGGAATGTAATACTATGAAATGAATTTTCAAATGTATTTTTTACTGAATATCATATGTAATATTGACTACAGAATATCCGATAAAATTGCGAAATATCAATATTTTCGCTACCGTTAGTAGATACATTTTTCCAGTTGGGGAAGAAATGTTTGTATTATAAAAATGTTCACATATATGATACGAATTTTAACTCAAAATTTACATCTGTTTGAGAAATGCGAAATATAAATTTTTACAGTTCCTTAGAAATTTATTTTGGATTCAAACTAATTTTTTTATACCATATAATAGTTTTTTTATGATATTCACTAAAATATTTTATATAATGAAATTTAGAAACATCATTTATGACATTTACTTTTTATGATTAAAAATTAGGATATTTTTATAGATGTCAATTTGTTTATTTAATTATTTGAAGATAAAACTTTAACAGAAAAAATTCAAATCTATATTAAAGTCGAAATATACGGACAAAGCTGGCAGCTCGATATTTAGACTTTACATTTAGTTTATCAGTTCATAGATTCGATACTGACGTTCAGTGTCGATAATAATTTTCTCAAAACGATACCTTTTAGTTACACATTTTAAAAATATATATCTAATTTGCATAGTATGCAACAAAATATTTCCAGTACTTAATTTTTTAATTTTCAGTCCATAAATCATGAAATATAAAAAAATGTTGTTCGTAATTTATAAATGTAATAAATATTATGAAACATATGTAATTATGCATAACTATTATACTTTTATGTTAATTATACCTAGATTTCAGTTTTTTTCATATAAATATACACCTTTAATTTAAAAACTAGAACTTCATTTTATTTCAATATTACATTATTGTTCTTAAAGATTATTTCATTTGCAAAAGGAAATTAAGTTGGAGTATCACTCTTCGCGTGTTATCAATACGAATATAATTATGTAATCATCATATTTCAATAAATTTCATGTTAAGTAAATTAATACTGATTTTAAATAATTTATGTACATTTGCTAAATCCAAAATAAAAATCCTGAACTACAAAAATTAGGCCAATTTCAGTGATTGACGCGTCTTTAAAGAAATCTTTATACAATATCACAACATGTTTTGACATTGGGACCATATAAAAAGTTAACTTTCATGCCTTTTTTAAGAAATGTATTTATCGATATAAAATTAGTCTTACGTAAAAGTTTGATTTTTTTAACATATTTAAACTGAAAATAAAGTATGGTTTGATTTATGCCGAACATTCTGTATATGTACTTTTAAAATTCAGTTGGTTACATCAAAATATAGCAAAATTATTTCATCTCAAAAACATTGATTTCCACTTTATTTTCCATAGATGTACTTTTCATATTCGTAAATATTCATCACTTGAATGTTAACTGTCAAAGTTAATGCACATTGAAGAGCATTAACTTTGACATAAGAGTTGACTTCCTTGCTTCTATTTTTCGTAAATGTAAAATTGGTAAACAAATATATTGACAAACAAATGTATAACATGGAACACTTGTTAAATATATAAGTTAAATTATTATTTATTTTAGAAATCATAAGTTCTTTACATATAATTTATAAATTAATTTTAAAAAAATTTATATAACTATAATATATACATATACATATAACTGATATCTGATTTTTTTTAAAATAATAAATTTTTCATTTTAATGTAGTAACGACAGAATCAATTAAAGTATTAAAATTTTATACTTTTATTTAAGATTTTAAACTTCATATTTTTTTTATTTTATTTAGATCAATTGAATACTTCAGTACTAACTTTATCTGTAATCGGAGATCAGTAGATAATGGGAAAATTTCTTCTTGTCCTGTGTATTCAAGAAAACAAATAATTTTGACAGTATTAATTCTAGAAATATAAATAAACAGAAGTATAAAAAATAGTAACACAATGAAAAACCTATGTATTATAAAATGCTATCATAATAAAGGTAATATTATCTTTATTTTAGCTGTTATAAATGAGAAAAAATTCTATAACTCTTAAAAAATATGTTCTTTGTCAGATACTGCTCCCAATTGACCATTATGAAAAACTGATGCAATTTGTACCTACTGTATTTTTATATAATGATCAGTTGTTATAGAGTGAAATCTTTGCGAAATATTTGAAAACATTTTTTTAAAAGGAACCGCATGAATATAAATACAATAAAACAACATTCATTTTTATTATTTGGAATTCTAAGCTAGTGAAGCAAGCTATCGAATAGTTATCGCTCTGGTCTTCGGTTTAACAACTCATGCGTTCGATTCTCACTTCGGGCTTAAAGATTTGTAGTGGTTCATAATCTATTTTCAACTGCAGGACTCGATCCAATAAGTTCTATTGGGAAAAAAGTGATCGTAAAATAGCGTAGTTACCTAACTAACTAAATCCATGCGGTGAAAACGCAAAAACTGTAACCATTCTACTAGATTAAGGGTTGTTTATTAAATATATACTGTCTTTGAAAACTTCTTATTTGACAAACAAAAGGAGAATTATGTGATACCAAATAAAAAAAAACACTATCCATTTGTAACTATATTTTCACATTAGATGAGGAAAGAATTGATAACCTTACAGAAAAATATCACAAACTCAATAGTAAGTTAAACATAATTATAATTTTTATTTTGCCCTTAGAGAGGTGTTGTATATAAAAGAACTATATGTTACATAAATATAAAACAATTTTGCATACCTAATAATATTTTATATAATTACCCAACATATATTATTGTATATTGCTGCTTTATGCAAAGCTAAATATTCGTTTCTCGATACTGGCGGGTAAAAAACGCTTGTATATTTATTTTTTCTTTCAAACATTAAATGCATGTGCTTAAGAACTTCCATATTTCTTTTTTCTCGCTACACATTAATATAATCAACTACATACTCAGGGGGGTTCTTGTTGTTGGACTCCTCTATGTATTCATTTGTTTATAATGCATTATTTCCTCTCCTTTATTAAAAGCTCATAGTTATAAAAAATATTTTTCCTTTAACCTAATTTTAAGATACATTCCTGAATATTGCCAATTATTTTTGAAACGTTTTCTGTTCTGAGGCCATTTTAATATTGTTATACTATTTATTAGGCCTAAATTTAATATTTATACTTCTTTAAATGTATATGCATTTAAGGCCCAGCTTCTCATAAATTTACTGAAACAAAATGAGAAATGCTATTTATTCTACATCATCGAATAGCTTCTTTTGTTTAAATATTACAGAAACACAAAGCACATCGCAAGCACTTAATGTAGAATGATCATCGGCAAACTTAGGTACGTGTACCAGGTATGGCAGACGCACAGATGAAATGTGTGCCAAGTTTGGCATACGTACCATACTGTATCTTTATGTAATCTTAACTACTATTTCCTAACTTTGCATACATGGCCGAAAATCAAATTATTTGAAATATTTCCCAATGTGTAGGACTTTAAATCCTATTGGTAGATCATATGGGTCGGACACTTTTTCACTGGTTTGGCAAGCCAGTTACAAAGTGTCTGACCTGTGAAATAAAATATTTAAGAAGTAAATTTAACTCTGAGCTTATAGAGCTAACAAAAGTAAGAATACTAACAATAGTAAAAACATAGTGCTTATAAACAATTAAAATAACCTTATTTAGATATTTCATAAGATACTTAACTAAATATATTTCGATTTATTTAATTGCATATTTTAGATAGTTTAAGAACAAATTAAGTGAAGCTCCCATTAACTTTTGCGTCGTATAATTAGGCTTAAAGTTTCATATGAAAATGCAGCATATTTTTAGAAACAATTTTTCTTGCAGGAAAACAAGTAAGCTTAACTCATATTCTTTCACGCTCGTCTCGTCGCATTCGAGATTTTTCAGAATCTGGCTTATGAGATTTGGGTCTTTTAATGCCCCATCGTTGGGATTTATTGTTTATTTGCTGAAGAAGTTAGATAAACACAGCACTTATATGGTGTTTCCGAAGGAACAGATAATCTGCTAAGATCAACAGACTACGTAGCCCTTTGTCAACAAAGTTAGTTAGATTAAAGAGCTTAAGTCAACAAGATTTGTTTCAACCTTTTCCATTAAATTTGAATTTATCTGAAAGTTAGGAGACATTTATATTTAGTTTTTCATGCTACTTCTTTTAAATTCCGTAGTGGATTATCGCTATCGTTAATAAGTATAAGGTACAGTTACCTTAAAATAATGTTATTATTTCATAACTACAATTATTTTATAAATATAATTATTGTGTAAAATATAATTGTTCTACATAAAAATTAATCTTTATACATAAATTATTGCGTAAATATTGAATTATTGTGTTATATAACATAAAGATTATGAAAAATCAGTGATTTTTTTTTCAGTATAGAATTTAATACATTTTCAGCATTTTCCTATTTAACCTTTTGAGTACTGAATTATTTGAAGACTATATTGTATTGAAGTAAGCAGGTGAGACGGTTCTCCTTCGACAAATGTAACCAAAGAATTAATTTTTTTACGTTGGAAAAAAGTATCAGAGAATATATCTTGATTGGCATTCATTTCTTTTTTGTCTATCGCTAAGAAGTTATTTTTTGCACACTGGGCTAATTAGACCTCAGGACTTGCGACTTAAAGTAAACTTTGCACCACTTTAAGATGGGAAAGCGGATTCAAATACCACCCGAAACTGGCATAAATATGGATGATGAGCATTCAAAACACTGTTTCTTATTGAATATGAGGTCAAATTAGAAAGAAATTTTCATTTAAAAGAGGGTAACGATGTATTATAAACATTTACGCTTGAGTTGGGAATCAATCAGACGAGCCATTAAATGGAAAAAACCATAGCGCTAACCATTTAGCTAATAGTTCGATCGGTGACCTCTAAAAATAAATGTGTTAACATTTTTTTAGTATACTTTTGAAAATTCTTTAAAGTTTACAATGATATTTTTTTCAACTAATCAGATATTTTGATTACCAGTTTATGATGTAAAAAAAAATAAGTTGTGAGACGACACCAAATAAAAAATTTATCTTGTAAAAAGAAATCTCAAGGTTTTCTAGATAAAAGTTAATATTATATTCCAACAGTTTTCCGTTTATTTTCAGATATTTTGTGTTAATGATATTCTTTTTTATAGTATAAATTTGAATAGTACTAAGTCTCAAAATTTTCTCTGTGGAGTATAACTTTTAAAACAAAAATACTTAAAAAAATCAATAATGAAAAAAGAGGAACGGATGCAATTCTTAAATATTTTCTTTTCTTTAAATGAAAATTTATTTTTTGAACTTTACCTATTATGGATAACTGTATCAAATTTGATGAGGTAAATAAATGACCATCTAAGTGACAAATTGCGATATTTTTTTGTAAAATAATTAAAATGATTTGTAAAATAATGCGAAATTGATTGATTGAGGCTAATGTTTATTTAAGGAATTAAACTTTGTAATTCTTTTAAGCAGTATTAAGACAAATTAATCACATAACTTTCATCTCCTCGTTAAAGTATACCACGTTCTCTTTCTTTTCTGTCTTCCATAATGCTTTTTCTCGTTATCTTGTTTTAAAGTATTAAGGCAATTGATATATATGAAGACCTGGTACTGAAATTAGTAATGTGCTTAGTGCTTTTTTGCTAGATCCAGGAATTCATCATTAATAAATACCTAGTGAATGTTTTTAGTGAAATTTAATTTAAATCTGCATATTGAAGAAAGCAATTTTAGTTTTCTTCTTACTTAGAATAATTCGGGAGTATTTAAAAATAATGAATGGATTTCTCTCGATTCCAGTTTAATTGTTCAAATTTTAATTCGTGGGAACTATCTTCTAAAATCTATTTCTGCTATATTTCTAAAATTTTCATTATATAAAAATAATTGTTTCGTGTTTACCCTGAAATGATGCGAATGAAATTAGACCCTTTTCACAAATAGACCCCTTACACAAACATCAGTTAATTCTGTTACATATAGCAGAAAAATCTAGAAAACATCCGTGACGGTTCTTACAATGCCAAATCATTAATTCTTCTATGAATAGAGTTATCAGAAATCGAAATCTCTTCTCTTTAAACCTTTCTATAAACTCTTTCCTTTACAAACGACTTCCTCATTACCGAGCCTTTTTCCTGCGTTACTCAATAATCAACATCAAACGACTCCACGTCAAGTGAATTAATTCCAAAGATAATTTTATAATTTATCATCTCAAGTGTTAACAAATACATTCTTTACCAAATAATCACGGCGATGTAACAACCTCTGTTATTTATATACATGTAAATGTACTATGAGAGCACCAGTAACTCTAATGCTGCATGCCGATCCGTTAAGTATCATTTGTCACGGGTAGGGATTGGGAGGCTGACCACATTCTCCTTTTTCACTGAGTTGCTGGATAATCCGTGGGTTGGGAATGTGTTCACGTTAATTTGTGACGTCCAAAGTTCTTCAGTTGGTGTGGTGTAGATGTGGAGAGGAGGATGGCAGCTCAGATGGGATCTCGTCACCATTGACCGATGTTCAAAATTACAAGGCGCTTGGTATGGGGTTAGTGTTCCAAATCCGTTAAAGTTCACTGTGGGGATCGCTTGTATATATATGTACTATTATAATCTATAAAATGTAAAGTTCACTGGATTTGTAAAGGAAAATTAACTGTCATTCCTGTTTGGTACCTTAGGTTGATTAACTTTACCATCGAAGCTTATTAAAAGGTATTTGAGAAATCACTGAGCGTCATATTTCGGTAAAACATTTCATGAATATTTAGTCGTATTCACGTGTCACAAAGGAAAATACCTGGAAAACTTACAAGCACCCACTGAAACTACATAAAGAAATATAGTAGCACAACAACATTTAAAACTAAATAATAGTTTAGTTTAGATATATTGGACTTTTATATCTTAGAGTAATTTCATCCTTTTCCAGTTATTCAACAATAACTAGAACTGAATCCATGGTTCTGTATTCCAGAGAACATGGACATACCATTAGGCTGCCATTCACGTTTATATAATAAAATTTAATTCGAACTATTATTGATTTTTGTTTTAAAAATGTAATTTTTCTTTCCACGTCATTTGAGGATTCTTAATGGATCGCCACTAAGTCATAAATTACGAACTGATAATTTCAATCTTCATGATTGTGAGATATCTGAACTATATTGATTAAAGTATCAAAATGAATAGAGCATTTTGTAGTCGCAAATTTTCGAAATCCAATATTTTTTGCTCACAATGAATGGCATGTGAGTTAAACACACATGTGTGTCTCAAAATAATCATTCTTTTTATTATTGTTGCTTAGAGATATTTGGATCAATTCCATATATTTGTGCCTTAAAATATGGGCCTATTGTTTTGAACTATATGCGAATGACAAAATTTTCATAAACTTGATATTTGCCCTCAACATTCTTCTACCAGGAGTTGTCTTATATTTCTTAAAGAGAAATTTTTTTCCGTTGAGTTGTTTCTAAACGATTGATTTAATTTTTAAAACAAATTAAAAATCAATTAAATATAAATCTTTCACACTGTTAATCATGACATGATATGTCAACATCTAATAAATACAATGATGTTAAATAATATCTTCAATAATTTGAGCCATTTAATCTTACTTTATGTTCTAAATATCTAATTATAACTATGTATTATGTATAAGATATTATCAAAGATGTTATTCATTAATCAAATATTATATTCTTTTGATATAATCTTCTACGCATTGCCATGTGAAAACGATACATTTTTCAATCTGATCTTCATAAAGTAAGTAAAATAAAATTGATGTAACTTGCTGCAGATGAAACTAAGGAACCCATTTTCATGGCCCAACACAGAAGATAGAGAATAATAAATAAACCAAAGAAAGGTATTTATTTTTTTACTATAAGCGAAGCAGATCCAATCTTAAAAAGCAATCTTTCCAAACTGAGCACACATTTGTTTGCAAGATAAAAAAAATTGAGAAGAAAAAAATATCTAGATTAAAAAAATTCTCAACGAGTCTAAAGCACCCTCACTCCGCTTAAAATGAATATTGCAGCACGAAATAAACGAATGGAACAAAAATCGTTCTATGATATTTAGGGGCAGGTTAAAAGAAAACACACTCAAATTATGTGTTTTTCATTTTCACATTCTCCTATCTGCGATTATTCTTTTTCCTTTTGATTTTTAAGAAAATCCCTGACATTTCATTTTTTTCCTCTGTGCCCTGTGATTCCATTTATTTACTGCTTTAAAAGTAACTACAGGGAAAAGGCATAAGCAATGGAAATGTTATCGTGGTTGGAGCGAGATGAAATGGCCCATTTGATGAGTTGGCTGGGGCTTTTATCTTTCTTTTTCTTCCTGTAAAATTGAACGGTCGATTCTGTTGCTTTTTACTGAATGTTGTCTTGTCTCATTGGATTTGTCTAGCCAAAGTGTTATCTGTTTGATCCATAGAACTCTGTAAAAGAACGCAAAAGGAAAGGAGTCTATTTCCGTTTGTTGAATGCCATTAAAATTTATTTTACGTGTCCATTATGAATAATTCATGTTTTAAAGGGAATTCCTTATGAAAGTTTAAAAAAAATTACTAACACATAATTTTTCTTTCAGCTTTGGAAAACAATAAATGTTTTTAAATATATTATTTAAAAATTTTTATAAAAATAATTATACTGACAAAATGTTATTAATTCCTCAATTTGTGGACCAAAATCATTTTTTAAAAAATTGCGGGAGTTCTTTAAATATTTTATAATATAGGAGAAGTGAAATAGGATTTTTTCTTTCCTGAAAATATTTTGATACAGATATTTTTCAGGAAAACTAAGCAATTAGAAAAACAATTTCGGGTTTCATCACTAAAAAAAAGATTTTTTAAAGGATGTCTGTTGAATTATAGTTAATTTCTATTTATACATATTATAAAAAATTAAATTGTCTAAAACGTAAGAAAATATTCTGCACCGAGAAAAGAATATGCTATTACAGAAAAATCTGTAGCGTTATTGTTCAAGCTGAAATCAATTCTAGAATCTGGTAAATCCTCAGGAATATATACTCTGCCAATCGTTTAGCATTCTCTAATTGTCATTTTTGATTCGGAAAAGGCTGCAAACAAAGTAAAGATAGAACAATAAATACCAAGTTGTTCAAATGCCGCAATTTAGTAAGCAACTAACGACATCTTTTGGTAAAAACCTAAATTAAACGTCTAATACTAAATATAATTTATTTTACTGGTTAAAAGGTAAAAATACAAGATGCTTTTGTTAGTGAAGGAAGAAAAACACATGCCCATGGAAAACGCGGTATGGGAAAACTTTGCTGCATTTGAGTTCCCCATAGAAATTTCTGGATGAGCACTCACAACTCACAGAGATAATCTTCAGAAACTTTATGATGCATAAAGTTAACAAGAGAAATTTAATGATCATTTCATATATGGACATGATTTATTCATAGCAGCAAAAATTAAGTTTCACTATAAACTTATACGGTTATTTAATTTATGAAAATAATAGCTGAATTTTTAATTATATCAATTTTAAAGTTTTTATAAAATAAATTATTTTAAACTGATTAATCTTAAGATTATTTATTCTGTACAATATTTACTACAGTGTTTTTCATAAACTTTTTTGTATCTATTATTCATTTTCATTATTCATCTCTTCTGTTATATATACCATATTTATATACCTTTAAATATAATAAAATTGATAATTCGCTTCTCCCAATCATTTATAGTAGAGCCTCCTTGCAGGGAAGAGAAACTTGACCAAATCCTGTTTGGAAGAAAGCTTAATCAAATCATACGTGATATATGAATATTGTATGTAAAAAAGTACTTTAATTTTCTAACCACACTGCTGCAAATATTAGCCAAAGCTATATTTTTCAGCCTACATTTATTTTAGGGGACATTCAAATAATGAGTAAAAGTCTTAAGGTGAGATTAACGACTTGCTTATTTTTCTGATCACGGGAAAAGAGTCTTAGATATGCTTATATAAGACTCAAGAAATGGAAAAAAGGAAGCATAACACGATCAAAACATAGCAGTACATAAAATTCCTGAATCGAACATTTTCTACGCCTATGATGACCTGCGTTTAGAAATTGCTCTTATTTTTCATCTGCAGCTCGGAATGTCACATAAAGTTAAGGCTGTCTCTTCAGAAAAACTTCAACTTTCTTCTTCTTTAAAGACTTCGAATAAAATAAAAAAAATGTTTGATAGGTTCAGAAATAAATTTTCGACTGTTTGAAGATTTATTGTTCCTTTTCTGCAGCTGCACGAATTAGTTGTGTCTCTATTAATGCAATTGTATGTAAAGCCATTCACACCAAATAAAAAATTAAAACTGGTATAAACCCATTTACATTGAATAAAAAAAATGCTTTTCTTTAGCTTAACTACCCGTTTGTTCTGTCCATATTTCATTGGTGAGCTGTATGATGACTAAGTGGTTAGCGTTCCTAACTCCTAAGCTGTTTTCCCAGGATTCGAACCCCGACTCCAGCACACACATATGTGTGTGTGGGGGGGGATGTTCCTCTCTCTCTCTCTATTTTCTTGTCCTTTCTTATGTGATGATGAATGAATGTGACCCTTCCTATAAACGAGTTTGTGGTGGTATGACGTGGGTAATGCTATTCACCTTCCTGATTTAATTCACATGTGCCCTCTGGGTAACGATAATTGAGTAGCAGTTCTCTGCCTTATTCTGGCAAAGGGTTAGTCATCCATTGCCCGTCGTTAGAAAATAAAAATTATTCGCTTCATTGTGTAACAAATACTTATAAAATATAGACTTCTATTCAATTTTTGTTATATAATTGTATTCTTTAATGCTTTTATAATTATAAAATTCTTTTTTTATATTCATTTAGCGATATTATGTTTTTCATTTTTTTATATTCATGTGAAATATACTCTGTAACATTAGTTTTATATTATATAATTTATATTAATTTTTATGTGCATTTTACCAGAACTTACACAAAAATAATGATACGTAATATTAATAAAAAAACTAGAAGGTTTGTCTCCATCAATTCATTACATCATACAGTAAGTAGTTTTGTTTACTTAAAGATCAAAGTTGAATGAAAGACGACTATTATATCTATTGTCTACAGCAAGATCATTATTTTAAAAAAATTTTCTAAGCAGTCCACTGTTACAGACATGGATGTTTCATTTAATGAATTTTTAATCGTTTTCATCACAAACTTTTGCTATAATAAAAAGCGATAACGTATTTCTTTAACAAAATTTTAAAAATATTTCATTATACAAATTTACTGAATATATACAAATGAATAAGCTATGAAAACTGTCTAAAAATAAATCATAAACTTATATAGTATCGGAGAAGTTGGTGCAATTAACAATCGTAAATCTATAAAAAAAACTAAAAGATGCTGACTTTTTTTTCAAAAATACTTTTTAAATATGAATATATTTGAGCTGAATATTTACATACAAAATCATTTGTAAATTTATTTTAATATTTTAACCAAACTAAAATCATGTTTTTCTACAGCATTGTTCAACTCGAATTTAGTAACACGAGCCTAAATAGCAGGAGGATAGTTTGCTATTTATACTTCCATTCAACAGTTCTTGTTGGTTTGAATCTGACCTTAGACTTGAGTGTCTGTAGTATTTCGTAACCTACTTTAAACTGTAAGTTAAATCGGATTAGTCCTAGTTGAAGGAAGTAACCGTTGAGTGGCAAACAAAACAAATACGGATTCCATCGCAACTTCTATCAGTGTTGGTTGGCTTATTGCTCAGCCGTCGCATTTTGTAAACGATGTGGCTAGTTAGATCAAGTCCTACAGTTTGTGGTTTCCGAATCCTACAAACATCCATGTCCAAAGAGGGGTTTGAACCTTTTAACCGTTGAACCGAAAGTCAGAGCAGTATCCATTTCTATCTGAGAGGAAAAGCAAATACATATTAAAGGCGATAGCTCAGTTTTGGTTTTGTTTCATTTTAGTTCTTCTGAGTTCTTTTAATTATTTCTAAGTATAAATAAACTTCCTAGTTGTATATGTTTTGTCTTAACTTTGGGAATACATAAATATTAAATTTATGGGCTGCATTATACTCCAAATGGAAATTGGTGCTTATGCGATGATAATATTTCTACATATTCTAGTAATTTTGTGCTTGAAAAAAATAGAAGTACTTTCTCAGCAATTATACAGCTTCCAGTGTGAATTGATTTTCCGAAAATTTCCTATCTTCAAAAGTTTATTTCATTTCATTTTTATTGACATTTATAATTATCAAATTTCCTTAATCTTAGTCCAATCAATCTAGCTCCAACAGAATTTTTTTCTATCGATTCTTTCAGACGTTAGAGGCGTAATTACAATTATTAAAGTATGGATTTATATCCTGCTTGAAATCGTTAAGTGGTCTAATTTACACTGACTATTTTTGAGCAAAATTGTGTGTTTGAAAGAATAACTTAATAAATATATGTTATGCTGACTTTCAAATTCGGAATTTAATTTCAGATATTATTGTATTACTGCAATACATAAATCTGAAGGGTTTTTTTTTTAGTTTTGTGTTAAATACATCGTTGAAAATAAAGAAAAAATTATTAAAATTAAAGAGTGCAGAATTTTTCTGTCAGGTAATAATTTTAGGATTTTTTATTCAACAAAACTTATATTCTTCTATAAATCATTGCTAATTACAAATATTGAATCTGGTAATAAATAAATACATCAAATCCTTTTCAATCGAAAAAATATAACTAGTATATTTAAATTAAACTTTTGAATTCGTTGAGAATTTGTTTTATTTTTTGTTCCGAATAATTTCCAAAATTCAGCTAATTTTAATAATCTGGTTATTGTTATGTGTTCTTTACAAATTTATTACAATACTGTCTCATTCAGCTAAATTTTTTCAGCCAAATCTGGTTATTGTTAGGTATTGTTCTCAAATTTATTTTATTACTATAGATTCCCAATCAGCCAATTTTTTATGTTTTCGTGTAAGTTGTAAATGCAATATTTGTTTCTTTGAACTATAAGTTAAAATAATTATTGATTATATTTTATTTTCTTTAAAATTTAAGAATCCTTAGTGTATAAAATATAATGCCCATTTTATTTAGCGGATTCAGTTTAATCAGGATTTAAGAATGCGAATCAATTTTCATTCAAATATGAAATTTGTTTTTAAATATAATTGGAATCAATACCTTTCGTATATTAAGATTATTATACATCTCTCTTATTCCGATTAAGCCAAATAAAATATTTTCCTTAAATGAACATTTTCAATTAAATAATAAACTGTAAAAATTTAAAATTTGTAATTTAAAAAAATATTTCAGTAAATATTGAATTTCAGCTTTATGAAGATAAAGGCTCTGTAATTTATATTCATAATTTTAAAAAATTGCTTTTGAAGCAATTATAATCTTTTTTTGGTGCATTCAAAAAAGTGAAGAATAAATAAATAAGATAAAGAAAATATTATAGAAGAGATCAGCCCTATGCTTATTTTTTCTTTCAAGAAGCAGGCAGAGGTAAAGAAATAGCGAAAAATATGTGTACTTAATATTTGAATGGCCCCTTGCTCGTGATTTGATTGATTTCTTTTTGAAAAAGACATGATCTCTTCCCTTGGCCTATATATTTCACGCTTTGAAAATATTCATGCATTTCTTCCTATGCAAATAAATGGATAAATAAAACTATTAGAATAAGCGTAGTTAGAAGCATACATTTGTATGGGGATTTGAATATTTCTACAAGTGATAAATAGAAATATACATACCTTGAAAATAATTAATTTTAGTTAGAAATAAATCCTAAACAGATTTCTTATATTTTTTGTCCTAATACACAAATTCCAAATAAAGTTTTTAATTTATTTTTTCTAATAAAAATCTCAATTCATAATTTTTGTATTTTTCTTTATTTTAATTTGATTCTTATGCCTTAATTTATTAGAAATCAATTTTTTAATGTAAATTATTATTAAATCATCCATTTCTTTTTATTTGTTATCAAAACTAAAATTTATTTTTATTTTTCTTTTAAAATATTTTTTTCATTCACTTTTAATTAAAGATTCTTTATTTAATTTTTCCTTTTGTTTTGTTATTTTATTTTAGTTTTAAATCATTTTTTTTTATTAAAAATATTTTATAAGTGATATTTGCTTAAGAATTTATTTAATACATCTTTGTACGTCATTTCAGCATTAATCAATTTTAAAATTAGCCTTGATGGGTTTGTTTTAGAAACGGGTATCCCTTGTTTTGGCGATAAAATATTTTTCTGGTCATATGTTCTAGTAACCATGATTTTATTTTAACTTTTATGTAGTAACAGCAGCCATTTCATAACTTACATTTAGGCGCCTTTATTGGCGTCAAAAAATTAAGGAGTACTTATTTGTAAACTTTTACTAGCCTTAATTATTTTTAATTGCCGGGAAACTCAGTGAATTCAATAAATCATAGATTGAAATTATCTTTTTAAGAGGTCATAATACTTCGCTAAAACAAATGCTTTACAATGAATTCTTCTATTGAAACCAACAATAATATTTTGAAACAAATCTTGAAATTAAGGCATTTCTTGAAAAAATATGAGGGCAATGTGTCCATTGACAGTATGAATTTTTTCACACTGTCAAACTTAAAACAGTTAATCAAACCCATATTTTATTTTAAAAAATAAATTTATAAAATTTTCTGTTTAGCTTAAAAAGAAAAATTACCCAAAAAAATTTTTTTTTCTTTTTTATAAGTTTGTGTTTTTTTATATACATACATAAATTTTGAGTATATTTTATAAATTATTTGCTACAGTTGATATATAATCCATCATGCCAATTTTTAAATTTGGTGATGTTTTGGGGGGATTTCCTTGTTTATCTGGCAACCTGGTTCTTATGACTTCATAGAAATGGAAAATAATGAGAATTATGTACAAACTCTATTTTTGTAACCCTAGTATTTACGTCATTGTAAAGAAATTTAGAATATTTTGTTCCATTTTCGTATTTTAATTAATCTTTTATTTTATTTTATTAAAATCTTAATAGTTCAAATATATATATTTACAATTTTTTCACAATATGTTTGCGATATTATGCAATAATTACGTCATCTTTGAAACACACATTTTTTCGTGTGACAAAAAATTCAAAAATCGGCATGATGGATTGATTATACGGCATCTATGCCAAATATTTTAATTTTCCTGAGAAACTACTAAAATTAAATTTGCATTTTAGGCAGATAACTATCCAAACACGTGATTATAAACCTAGAATTGTCACTTGGTTATGTCAATAAAGTAAATTTACAACGATTTAATTTATATCGATATTTCTGCTGCAAGAATATTGAAGCTTTTATAAAATAGTACCAGCTCAATCTCAATTTTATTCTTTAAAGTGTGATATATTATTATATAGTTTGTGTCTATATATATTACATATCATACATTTTCGGATTATAGAGTTCTACTGAATAGCAATATAAATATTTAACATAATTTTGTTAGCAATATAATTTCTTTTTCCTTAAACTTTAAATTCTAAAAATATTTTACTTCCTAATGTTTTCCTCCAATTTCTTATCTCAAGCTCTTTGCGTTAATAAAAAAATAAATTAAAATGAACGAAAATGGTTTGGATAGCTGAAAACACCTTCATTTTTCAATAATAAACTTTAATTGCGCCTGTCATTAATCATGGTATTCATTGACAGTAATTAAGATATTTCTTAAGAACTCTCCAATTAAAATCCCATTTTTTATATTACTATTTTATTTTACTGCAGCTCTTTCTGACAGAATAAAGAAATCTGCTCAGAAGATATGTTAATTAGCCGAATATAATAGAGAGTGTAAAAGATATTAAATCCCTATGGTAGCTTCAACTTCTCTAAAATTGCGTTCTGATAATTATGAATATCGTTATAGTTAAAAGACAGACTTTGAAAAAATACAAGGATTTTCCAAGGATGTTTTATTATTGCATGCATTTTTGTTTAATTGATTTCTGAAGAGCATATCTCTTTAGAGAAATTTACTAGTGAAATGGTTTACTTTGATAATGACACTATATGCAAACTTATTGAGATTTGTTTTCACATATATGTAGACTATTTGAATTTATTCAAACTATTAAAATATATGTGTAAATTATGAGAATTGATAAGTAAGCAAGCCCGTAAATATATATGTAATGCAATTTTATTCAACACTCTTAATCCAACTTAGATTGGATTAACTATTTATGTTAAATTTCTTTAAGAATAAATAAACATTGTGTTTGCTCTTAATCTTGTTGCAAATTTTAAAATCTGCCGTTCAAATATAATATTTCACTTTTCAAATTCACACATTAGAGGAAAAGAATCATAATCAGCTTATTTTGTTTTCGGTTTTTAATGAAAGCAGTGAATACTATGGAAAAGTGAATGCAGTGTATATGAAGTCAAAAATAAGTGTATGATAATGTTTTTCCAGGCATTCCGAGCTATAAGCTTATACCTAGGAATATATTGTTTAATGATTTTAATGAAAGAAGCAATGCTATGGTTAATAAATGCATCATATCTTAGCACAAAATAAACACAAAGTAGAGTTTTAGATATTTTAAGCCATAAATTTTTACCAAAGCGGATGTTTTACGAAATAAATGAAAGCAGCTGCATATCGGAAAATAAATGGATCATATGGGATCATAAAATAAACTTTAGCTGTAGTTGTTCTAAGCCATAAGCCATGATTTCAATGAAAGCAGAACAGTGGGAAATAACAATGCAGTTGGAAATAAATGCATCGCATTGTATTATTATATGAATGTAGGCTGTAGTTCCAGATATTCAGAGACATAAGCTTGTACCGTATTTTGTTTTGTGATTTCAATGAAAGCATCAAATTAGTAGAAAATAATTACATCATGTATGATCATAAAATAAATGTAAGCAATAATTCCAATTTTTCTAAGCCTTTCTTGCCAATTCGAGTGAATTTTACGTAAAGGAAAATAAAAAAGTGGGGAATGAATGTTTTATGGGAACAGAAATTAAGCTTAAATTGTCGTTTCAGATATTCCTAACCATGAGCGTGAACTCTGACATAGTTTGTTTTAAATTTTCTTGAAGATAGAAACTCAATAAAAGGAGTAAGCATTAAATTGGAATCAGATAAAAAAAATCATAAAGGGAATGATTTCAGATATTCATAACCTTAAATTAGAGTCTAGGAATTTAATCTTAAAAAATATGTAAAATTGAGAAAATGATATCCAGTAAACATTTGTGTCATAAAATTCGTTCGTGGCTTTTGAAACATAATGAATAATTTTCGATTTGGTTATTCATTTACACATATCTAAAAATATCATCAAATGAAATCTATAAATTGTTCGCCAATGCTCTAGTTCTAATCATGTGTAAAAAGATAGCGAATTTTCTTATTCTCTTGGAAAGAATTTTAATGGGAATTACTAGTCATATATTACGTCATGTCTTATTATCACTTTTCTATAGTTTTGAGTGGCTTTTTAATAAGAAAAAATCATTTTATAAACGAAATCAGAACGTTACTCAAATAACAACGCACATTGGGCATTAAATTGAGTATCATATATTATTGTTAATCTTGTGAATTCCGAAAGTGGTTTTAAAGATATTAAAAAATAAATTTTGGTTTTTAATTTTATATGACAGAGATTTAAAGTAATCAAATTTATTTTTAAAAAAATTAATTCATTATTTATTAAATAACTAATATTTTTATGGATTATATAGTAATAATGAATTCACGTCGATTCAAATTTGGATTTTGAACTACCATTTATATAATATATTTAAATATGCTACAAATTAACTAGAGTAATGTTTATCCACAAAATATTTTTGGAATTTCGTGAAAGAAACAAAAAACACTTTGAAATCTTTTACACATAATTTTCTTTTACATATCACTCTTATTATATCAGTTGATTCATCTTTATTGGTAGTTTATTCCTGCCCTTCTTTATATAAGCAATTTATCATCATAATTCATTTTTTATGATATCAATTTTTAGATCTTAACGAATTAGGGTTTTTACATGATACTGTTATAATATTTGGAAATTTATTGGCCATTTGCCGAATATGTAACCTGCCGTTAGAGTTTTGTGTTTTAAAATATCTATTTCTAGAATTTTACAATCTTTACATTTTTAGAACATCATTACAATACTTAGTTTTTATATAATGGCAATTTGTAACTCTCAATACAAACCATTGCAAAATTTGGCCAGTTTAGAATAATATTTCTAAGAAAAATATAATATTAAATTTTTAAGAGCCTAGAATAATACAAAAATGTGGTTTTTTCATTGAAATTACCAATAAAAAATTTTACATGTAAAAAAAAGGAAATTTTTCAAAGTACTTACAAAATCCAAATCTTTTTAAAAAATTATTTACATAGATTAATTTTATAAATAATCATGGTAGCATTTTATATATTAAAAATAAATTTAAAAATTATTCCTTTTGTAAGTGCACAATAAGAATTCTTTCAATTAAGGTTCCCAATACTAGCTCATTTTTTTTCTTTAAACAAAACATTTTGATCGCGTTTTTATTTTTAAAAAATTTAAAGAAGAGAAATAGGTCCAGTCAGAACCCATAAAAGAAACCAATGATTTTTACTTTCATCTATATTAAAACATATTTAATAGAAACCATAGAAAAGTGATGTAAACATTGTCTTTATTCTTCGAGTTTCTGGATATTTTCTTTTCAAGGCTGCTAGTAATTGGGAAATTTTTTGTTTGGTGGAAACTACTCAAGCATGTCACAGTCATATAGCCAATAAACTTGAACTAAAAATAAAGTTTACACTGTAGTATCTTTAGAAAGATGATGGCAGATAGAAATAGCTTTATGCGATAAAAACAAAGAAAAGTTTTATAGGACAACAGTTCTGGGTAAGCTTTTGAAAGCTCAATTCTTTGTTCTGATTTTATTGGGCTAATTAAAAAAGTTTATTAATTTGACTTATGGAAATTATTATTTACATTGAAATACTCATCGAAATAGATATTAAAGTTTTATGTTTAATATTATATGTTATACTGTTCCCCCCCCCTGTCACTTGTAAATAAATATTATTTTCTTACACACTAGTTGTGTGTGTTTTATTTAGAATTTGACTTACAGCATGAATAATGAACACATCAAGAAGATTTATTTTCTATTGAAATTTCAATATTTATGACTGGGTTAATCGATTTTTCTAATGAATTCCATTTCCGAATAAGCTAATGATCATATCAATTTGGTTTTTGTTTCTTGACGCCAAGCTAAATTTTTGTACTTGCGTTATTTACAAATACACTCCAAATCAATTCTAAATTGCCATGTCATAAAACTTATTTGTCTTTAAATGTATA
>JAPDSC010116813.1:331915-342185 GCA_026290005.1 Latrodectus geometricus | reverse complement strand
AAAAAAACAATTTAATATAATATAATTAAGGAAAGAGTATAGGGACGACGTCTTCATCAGGGGGGAGATGGTCAGCTATGCAAAACAGACACCCTTTTCTGACAAACACGAAAGACAAAGCTCTAAAAATATTCGTGTTATTCCCCCGAAGAATGTCTCTATAAGAAGAAAATACAACTACATCAGAATTGAAATAAATGGACTCAAAGTAATACATTGTGAAAAATAAGCAAAACAATACATAGGCAAAGCAATACAATGAGAAAAATATATCAAATATAGAAAAATATATCAAATACAGAAGAATATATGTCAAATATAGAAGAATATGGTTGCCAAAAGTAATAAGCAAAATTTCCTTACAAGTTAAATTAAGAAGTTAAAGTAGTTTAAAATGTTTAATGTAGATTAAATATTAAAGTATAATTAAAGTGAAAGTAGGGTTTTCGGGATTCTTATAAGAACTTCAATACTTGGGTGGCCCTTCTGTTGTTATGAAAACTACGCATTACATTAATCTTATAAGTGATTCCTTACATCCTTTATATCTTAAAATAAAATTAATAGGAAAATCATTATTTTTAAGTTGATTAAGCGATTAACTTGTTTTTTGATAAATTTTAAATTATTGCAAATAAGTTATATGCGTTTTAATTCATTAAATACTACATTTCTGTAAATTTTCAAAGAGATGTTTGATTTCCAATAAATTAGTTTATTAACTCTAAAATTAAATTGATTAGAGTTTTATCGTAAATATCAATAAAAGTAGTTGAATTTTCAATGCTTATAAATAAATCTAAGAATTCATTATTATTGTAAGAAGTGTTGGTTTTAATTAGGGAAAGTTCTTTAGGATAAATTGATTTAGAAATATCACGGAAATCTGAATTATTGAAAATAATAAAGTCATCAATGTATCTAAAAGCAAAAGTATATTGTAAAATAAAACTTTTTTCAAAATAATGCAAAAATAAATTAGCAAGTGTGCTTGAAAAATTAGAGCCTTGTGGAATACCGCAATTTTGTATAAAAATATTTTAATCGTTAAAAATAAAGTTATGTATACAAAGTTTGACCAAATTGTTCCAGTAATTAAATTCAATATCCAATAATTCCAATGTTTTATCTTTATTTATTAAATGTATCTTACTTAATATATATATATTTAATTAAACATTATCTGTTTTTTTCAGTAAAGGATCAAAATACTTTTAAATTTTGTGAATAAAAAAGAATTTATATTAGTTTCTTTTAATGGAACAATTTGTTAAATTCAGTTCATGAAATGGCTAAATATTTTTTCCTTTATGCTACAGAAACTATTACTCTAGTTAACAATTTTAGTTCTGTAAAATTTTAAGTCTAATCTTTACGGCCAAATTTTTTTTATTACTTATCATTCATTATCTTATTCACATCATAAATGCTAAATAATCTATTTTTGTTTTATTTAAAAATAATAAAATGTTTGTTTACGAAAAAAGCAGTCTTTCGATTTATTTTACTTGTATAATCTTAAATAATTAACTACGCTCTGAAAAAAATTGTTCAACATTCGAAGACCAGTTTTTATTTTTGAAAATGAAGATGATACCACAATATTATTGAAACAGAAGTTATTTTTAGAATTTATTTGAATAGGATATCTCTCTTTATAAGAGCTCATTAATTTTGCATATGAAAAGCTTTCAATTATTTAAATGAAACTGAAGTGTGACAATATCTACACTATAAATTAGTTTTTATTTTGACTTGAATGCATATTTATAAAGGCATATGTAACTATATCTTGCTTTCTCCTTTTAATTGAATAGAATTAAACTGATTTGAATGGAAGTTCGAATTTCGAAATTCACAAATATTGGCTTTTCTTAGCGAATGAATGTAGTTTACTTTTCCACAAAAACTTATTTTTCTAATGTAAATTTAGATTCCATGAAGTTTAAAATTTTAAGTAGCTATTTTTTTATTCTTTCAAAGGGTATTTCCCTTTATTAAAGCACTTCTAGCTTTTAATAAAAATAATCCGAAAAGGATTTCTAAGTATTCGACCATAAAACTCAAATTTATGAGGATGTATAAAATGCTTGCATAATATTAACTATGTATATTTTGAAAACCTAGTAGTTAAATAATTTTATTTCTTGTGCTTACATTTATGTAGTCAGTTATCAAAATAATTTGATACAGTATAATTTATCTATCTTCACTTCGGGCAGAAACCCCAAAGCGATAACATGCTTAAATATGGCACCGCTTTATGGGGTGGCTAGCAGCCTTAGCCTGTTGTAAAGTATTTTAACGTTATCATTACATTCCAGAATAATTTTTCGTAGATAATCAGTCACATTCACGGGTCGCATGGGGTAAAATCCGAAAAAGTCATAAGCACTTACAACAACAGACGTTCATGCTGAAAGCAGAAGCATAACATCCATCTCTCGTTGTTCAACAGTAGCTGAAATCGAACTCAAAACCTTATGCTTCGAAACGTATGCTTTCCCATTAAACAATGGTGCGCCCAGCATCCTTGAGTTTTATAATAACATTATTAATTATTATTTTTTTTTCTTGAACATTTTTATAAATTTTTTCATTTTACAATAATATTTGTTAACTAATAATTCTCAATTAAAAAAATAAGTTCAGAAATCGTAAGAAAAAAAAAAACCACAACAATGTAAACTCTGCATATGCGCATATAAAAAGCTCCTTACTTTTATAATTCTTTGCTTAAGATAACAAATTGAAATTTGTTTTCGTAGTAAATAGACTAACTAATTTCAATAACTGAGATAGATTTATAAAGTGTTTCAAAGCAAAGATAAAATTCATTCAAAGGATAAATAGGTGCAGACATTCTTACCCCATAAATAAAATTAACTTTTTCTATTTAAAGGGATGCAATTGTAACTGGTACGTCTTCAGATGTTAAATTCAAATACATTTTTTTTTTTTTACAAACAAAAGAAGATACTTTAGTTTCCCATGAATATATTCTATTAAAATGATGCAATTTTAGCTAGCATAATTTTTATGGGAAATCTCCCAACCGCTAAAAATAAAACG
Source organism: Latrodectus geometricus (assembly GCA_026290005.1). NCBI lineage: Eukaryota > Metazoa > Arthropoda > Arachnida > Araneae > Theridiidae > Latrodectus > Latrodectus geometricus. Next base: position 339,113 of record JAPDSC010116813.1, on the reverse strand, counting down.
CTTAAGGGATTCTTTGGTTATAAATTTTCTTCTTGTAAAATTGTGTGATATTTTATTGAATAGTTGCTTACTTTAACATGTAATTCATCACTTTAACATGTATTAGATTAACAAAAATGAGAAGAAAATCAGATGCTTTCATCATAAAACATTGCTTTATTATGTCATTACTTACAACGTAGGCTTCTTTTTTGATCTCCGAATCGATTTCGGAAACAAAACATCATATTGTTTACATCAAAAACATCATAAAGATATCGTTTAGAAGAAAAAGCCTGTGAATTGCGCAAGCCGAATCAGGATTAGCCAAATCTACCGAAGTTGTTAATATATAAATTCATTTCTAATGATAAGTTATTAAAACGTGATTTCAAAAACATCAGGGTATTTAAATTTATGAGTTGCAATGTAATTGAAAACGATGAATATATTTTATCATTAAGTTGTAGTGTCTGAAAAAAAACTTTATTTGCGCGCAAAATTTAATTCATTGCGTTTTCCAATTTTGATATATTTTGAAAGATTTCATTTATAAAATATGACTTTTATCAAATTTTTACCATATTTTACTGGATTCGTAAGAAACCGGAACGTTTTTAAAAATAAAACATTACTATTACCCATATAATCAATCTAGTTTTATAATAGAAAGTACATTGATTTATAAATAATTCAAATATTTCACTACGAATTTTACATTATGGTTTTATTCGTTCAAAAACTCCCAATGATTTCTTTTTTGTTGACTGAAAAGTTCTATTCGTACTCGAGAGAAAAAACTTTCTATTCGATTCGAAATCAGAACTTGCCTATTCTTTCGTGAAACAAGCGCACAGTTGAATGAATCAGCATAACAGATTCTTTTCTGGGTTCCCCTATTGCGCGCGTATCGAGCCAACAAGAACCTTCAAGCCTTCATTTCGCTAGAATCCTATAATTCGCTTAGCCTGCTGTGTTTGGAATTTGAGAATATTCTAGAGTTTATTTTATTATCGTATTTTTAAACCTCCAGATATCGATATAAAATTTATGGACTTTTCTGTTCTCCTTCTGAAAAATATCTAAAAGTAATCAACTTAAGAGTTTCTTTTCCTATAAATCTGAAATGTATACTTTCCTTAACTTAATCTAATACCGGAAATAAAAAGATATAAAGATATTGTGACTTGTATTTATATATACAAAAGAACTTCTAATATATTATATTCGCTATATATATATATGTACTATCTTATGGAGATCAAAAAGTTTATCTACTTTAAAAAGTTTTTTTCTTTTATTTTAAATTTTCTATAGTTATATATTTCCTATTTACTTTACAAAATTTAGTGTATTTATAAGCAATAAATTACATAAAATAAAAACCTATACTGATTAAAGTTGATGAAATTTTTCCCATCAATAATATACATCTGTTATCGCCAAACTTCTGAATTGCCGTTTTTATATCTTATTGTGAGAGCTACCAACTAAAATAACTACCAACATTTTTTAAAAAATCTTAAATTTATGTATTGCTTATTAGCTTACATTTTCAATAAGTTTTAGTTAAGCTAAAATAAAATTGAGTTATGGATAAATATAAATAACTGAAGTGTAGTTAGTAATAAATAACAGATTTCTTGATTTTAATGATAAAGTTGGAACACTTTTGTCGTCAACAAGCTTCTTAACTTAGTGAGAGGTAATGGTGACTACTCAAATATAATTATCAAAGTTTTCGTCAATGAGTTAGTTTCTGAATTTATTTGAATAATTTCAATACAAAAAAATGGAAATCTCTCATAAATATCTCGAACCTTCTCTTTGACATAAGATGGAAACAAAAGTGCATATTTTCCTTCAGAGAAATAAGAGACTAAATATCTTCAGAGCTTGAAGAAAGTGATTTTATAAATAAGTCACACATTTTGAGAATTAATCAGTTGTAACTAAACTGCAGCATTGTGGTCTCAAAAATCGAAATTCTCCTTGGTACAAATACCGTACTCTTTAGCATCAATCTCTATGAATCTACAATGTAACAAACCGAAATGTTTATTTGGTCTACGGAAAATGTCCTCTCTACTAGTAGTTTGGGATCAACGGTTTACCATTACTGATACATATTATATATATATATATATATATTGCAATTTATACAGTTTACAAATAACGTTATTTTTTTATATTGTACTGTAACTATACATATGAGTATAAATTATTTTATATGTATTTTGTTATTATATACAATTATATTAGAAAACTTACTGATTATTGAAAACACTTGTTTAATTGATAATTATCTCTTAATAATAAATTTCCATACATCTGTTTTTTTCTTCTTCTTATATTTTCTTATATATTATACAATATTTTATTTTACAATTTCTCTAATTCTAATAGATTATAATTAGAGAATATTTTCACTGTCATTTATAAGGATGCCAGTGAAATTCCCATCTTTAATATTAAGTGTGAAATAAGATTCATATGGATTTTTCTTAATTTGTATGTTATATATAGATTCAGTTGCCTCTTTCATCGTAATCCTATGCAATCGTTTTGAATTTTATAATCTCAATCACAATTTCAAAGAGTATGTTATTTATTTAGCATAATGTCTTAACTTTCTTTTGAAAAATGCTTGCATGTTTATTTGATTATAAACAGACTTCAAATTTTAAATTAAATTTTTCGTTTGATTTGTATTATTTTAATTTTTTCCGAATAAGCACTGCACATTAAAATCACTTTAGCTGTATAGCATTCCTCATATATAACTATTGTCCACCTTCCAGCAGAAGCTTTTTTAATTATTTAATTGATTGTATTAGCCTTAGCATACATTAAAAGTTTTCAAAAATTATAATTTTAAGCATTTCCTAACGTATGATTTTTGAAGTTTCTATTATTTTTCAATTATTCCTAAAGCTATTATTTTCAATTATTCATTTCGATGAATAAAAAACTTCTGTAAAAATTACTGAGGAAAGTATTCTATTTTTATAATTCTACGAAATAATTCGAACTGAACCGCTTTATTGAAAGATTAATATAGAAAGAGATTTATTGAAACAAAATTTTTTTTGTAATAGTCAAAATTAGTTCTCTGTTAGGACTTAAACTAGGATGAATTCTAAATATTCTTCAAGATGAAAAAATGAAATTGGATTGCATAATAAATACCGTAGTTATATTTAGCATAAATCTAAGTGCGATAAAGGGTTAAATATTAAAGAATATAATCTAAGGTATTAAAAGCTTTTAGCTACAAAAGATTAAATGAAAAAGTAACACAATTGTACATAATTAAAAATTATTAAGTTGTATAAAAAGAGAAGAAAAATTAAATAACTTAAAGAACTAAAGATTTGAATAATATCAATAAATGCAGAAATACACAATCAAGTCCCATTTTGCATCGAATCTTTAAATTTCGAATTCTTTGTTATCATAAAAAAAATTTCCTTCCCTATTTATTTTCCAATTCGATACATAAAACTTTTATTATATTATAATTCTGAAATTGTTGAATGAAACAATTTTTAATTAATTTGCATATTTTTTGCTTTTTTAACATATAAGCATACCTCATACAATTTTAAATATTTTTACAATTATAATCTTTGGAAAAATCGTTTTTGAATTACTTCAAAATTTGAGTTTAAAAATAATCAGAGTCATAAAAAAATATTTATGAAAATCTTTAACATTGAAATAGGATAAAATTATTATATGATTTTAATGTATATTTAATAATATAAATTAAACTAAATACTAGAGAATTTTCATTCTTTAAAGATATTTCATTTCATAAATTCCAGTATTTTCAATTCATTTTTATAGACTTATAAACAGGAATTTTGAAACTTCTATCTAGTTTGTTAAAAGAATTCATATTTTCACATATTACTTTACAAGGAACATTGATATATATTGAATATTCCATAAATTTCCAAGAATTCGCCTTTTCAGATTTTCATTCGGGCAACTAGAAAATGTTCCTCAAGAAATCATAAATCCTTCTTCAGGTGACTGCTTTATATATTTGGATATCGGGCACATTTCAGACTTCTAGCAAATTTATTTCGTTTTTGCAACACTCGAATACTTTGGCATAAAAATATTTTAATATCGTTCTCTCAACCAGGTAATTCTTTCTGTTGCCATGCCTGGAAAACTTTGTATTATTATATTTCTTAAGTTGAAGAAAATCCTTTCATTTCCATGCAAATATATTCTAATACTGATATTAGTTTTTAACTTCTTGATTCTATAAGATTCATATATTTGTATTTTTTTCAAAACATATCTTCTTTTTATTAAAACAATACACAAAAAAGAAGATATGCTTATTGTTGATATGTTTTGACTAATAATTTAATTTTTTTGTTCTTTTTTTTTCAGTAAGCCATTTGAATTTCATTTTCAAAATTTAATGTTAAAATTTACCTTGGTGTTCTTGAATTAAACCACCAATAAGAGTTTTGATAGGATACAGAAAATTGTTAATATAAGTGCCAACTCAGGCGTAACTTCGTCGCCTGATTATGGTTTAATATTATGAGGCACTTTGTGATAATCAAATATTCCAAAACCCTTAACCTTAAAGTACTGTACGAGATTTATGTGCATCGCTATCTATGTATGTACCGCATCATTTTCTATACAAATAAATAAATTTCATTCTCAATAATATACTAGTAGTGCTCTCAATTGTATTTAAAATTTTTCTTTAGCTTTATACTCTAAGAAGTGTTCATTTAAATCATCTGTCCGTATTGGTAAAGAAATTTTTCTCAAAATTAAAGAATAATAGGTTTATAAAACTTCAATTAATCGCTATTTATGTAACACAAAATGTTATAGTGATATAACACTGCATTTCTAAAATTTAGAAGGCTGAGGAAGAAACAGAAATTCGACCAGAGATGCTGCGATATGGATTTTGGAACACACAAATTGTCAAAGACTTTTTCTTTTTAACTTTTCTAGGATAATAGGCCATATTTACGTAAAGAAAGGGGAGAACTTGTGAAACAAAGCACATACGCCTACATCATGTAGAAAGTCAAAACATGATGTTTATATACCGATATTCAATACTAGTCGAGATTTAAATTTAGACCTTTTATTTTAAGGAGCACACACATGTCTATTACTACTCTACGGAGGACAATGAGATTATGTTAGAGAACTTCTACGCTCTCTGATTTCCCACATGAAATAAGGATTTACATCACTGTTAATAAAAGGTTGAAATATTTAAGGTACTAGCACTATTGTTAATAAATTATGTCTAACTACGGAAAATGAAGTTATGCCAAACCTAATGATTCCGAGATTACGTGGTGCTATAGTGCTAAATTCCAGTTACTCTTTTTAATCTAAACTCCAATTTTAAGGCAATATTTCAGGGAAAAGTGAAAAGTAGGTTAATCTTTTTTCGAATTTAAGATTGAATATTAATCTGAATATTTCTTATCGAATAGTTTATCAACTAATTTTCATTGGCAGAACTCAATTTTTACTTCAAAGAATCAGCCAACAGATGCAGTTATTTCCATGCATCAAATTTAATTTATACAGAATGCTTACAAATAAATGATGGTTTAAAATATTTTTTTTAAATAATATAATTTTTCTGTAGTGATAGAATAAATGTTTAACAAAAAGTAAAGTTGATTTTGTTTGATGAATAACTAATGGTTTCTAACGGTGTCTATTTTCGCTCCTTCAACTTTAAACATATACAAGAATCTTTTTGGAAAGGCTTCTGCTGTAGCATGCACTATCGAATATGGAATTTCGTTCCTTGTCTTTAGTAGTAAATTTTTAACTTTTTTAATTCTAAATAATATTTAAGGAAAATGGTTTTAGGTTTGCCAATTTATTCTCTATATATCCCTATTATAGTCAAGTGAATTGAAATCAGAACAGGATGCGGGCCATTTTTCTGTGGAAAAAAGTGTGGACAGTTCTGTTTGCACCACTGTTGAACAATCTTTTTGGCAGGAGCCGAGTCTTGTAGAAATGCGACTGGATCTTTTTTAAATAATTTTTGGCTTCTTTAATACATGTGACATTTTTTAAAAAATAGTTTTTGTCAATTTTAGCACTTTTTTCGATAAAAAGAAGAGACAGTTTTCTTCTCATACTTACAGCACACCAAACCATTATTGAAAATGGGCTCTGTGACCTCTAAACAATTATTTTTGTTTAACAGTTATTCTGTATTAATTTTATATAAATCCTGATATTTTGCCCTATTACGAGACGCTTGTTGCAAAAACAATTTCTCATCCTAAAATATGATCTCGTAAACATTTATTCTTCCCGATAATCTTATAAGTTTTCTCATTTTCTTTAAATTTTTAATTTTAAATCCTGTTTAAAATTCCAACTAAACTTTTTGACAAACTTAAGTATCGTGAATTTTTTTTATTTTCTTTTTTTATTTTGTCGGATTATGTAAGATTTCTTCGAATTCTTTCGCGGGCATATTTTATTAATTGTTTGCTCATACATTCCGTTTTTTCCATCATTATACCATATTTCTAGACTACCTATTTCTTTAAATCGTTTTATAGTTCTTTCAATTAATTTTTTAATTCATCTAATAATATTATTTTAAAAATATCACATTTTTTTTTCTTTCCAAATGGCATTCGAGAAATACGCATGGTTTGGTATCAATGCTGATAAGGCAGAATAAAATGGAATTTTAATTAAAAAATCGTCTCCACAAATATTTATCGAATTGAAATTAAACTATTTAATGTTGCCTCAACAGAATTTTTTTAAGAAGAACTATGCGCAAAGAATTTTCCTGGCACTTATTTCTGGGCTTGTTTGAGCTGCCATTTATTTATAAGTATTGTGAATCAAGCAACACGTTAAAAATTACTCCAAGGAACAGTTGCATCTCAACAGTTACTAGCACTGGAGCTGAAAATATTGAAATTTTTCTTGAAAACTAAGATTAGTGATTTTCTCAATTAATATTGGACTTAAAAGTGGAGAAATAAGCGCAGGAAAGTTATTTCTGCATTCAAAACTATTATGATATTTTAATTTAAAATATTAAATTCATTTCTTGCACCAATTAATATGCACTTTAAAAGTTAATAATTTTTCCTTTGTTGCACTTTATTATATATATATATTTTACATTTTTTTATTTAGAAAATTTTACATTTAGTAATTATATATATAT
>JAPDSC010116813.1:275087-325644 GCA_026290005.1 Latrodectus geometricus | reverse complement strand
TTTCATTATTATACCAGAAAATGAAATTTAATGAAATGTCTAGAAAAAAAAGGTATAGAATGATTTGTACATTGATAATTTTCGTACGCATTAAAGAATTATATAATTTTTTTTTATGCTAGCAAAAAGCCGATTTCATACACATCTTTTATACAATTTTCCTTAAATAATCTCTAAACTCTGAAAGGTTATGATATATTTTTCAGTCATGTGCATGATTATATTAATATTGTATCGAGAAATTACCTCAAAATGTAATCCAATAACCTTAAAATAATTTAAGACATATCATAAGAGAGAAAAGGATATTTTAATTAATTTTTATTAAATTATTTGGAGAACATTATTCACAAACAATTTTCCAGTTTTTATTTATCATAAAACAATTTGTTAATACTTTAAACCCCAAGAGACGGAATATGATTCAACAAACTTTTCTTATATTTCAATTATAGCTGAAAAGATTAAAGTATTTTTAAATGGTAAAAAAAAATACAAAATATAACTCTATGTCGAATAATATTCTTTATAAAAGGTAATCTGTATATATTATAAAGATTATCCTGTGACATAACTGATTTATGTACTGACATAAATCATCGAAATCACCTTAGACATCCTAGATTGAATGGCGCTAACCCTTGGCAGAGTATTGAAATTGTATGTATTCAAACTGATATAATATTGAGTACTAAATAATCTAAGCATTGAATTGTAAAATATTTGAACTTATGTATTTTTTTGGCATATGTAAAGATTTTTCATAAATATTTAACCTTATTTTCGTCTTGTAAAGCCAAGAACTCGGAATACTCTCAAAAAGTCTGATTAACATGCATGAAATCAAGAATGAAATATCTCTTTGTTCAACAGTGAATAAAATAAATAAATTTAAAATCATGTGGTTGATAGCTTAACAGCTGAAGCTTCTGTAAACTTTTTTATTATCCACAGCACATTGCCTTTCGAAAAAAAATTTCATAAATGATAGATCATGTTCACTTCTTTAAAGGTATGAAATTCTGAAAGCAACTCCCTAAGCACAACTACCATGTAGGATATCATGCAGTAAAAAATATAACTATTTTTCTTTTAACAGAATTATATTGTTTTTTAATAAAAGTGAAAAATTGTATTTGTCTACTATACTGGTGTCTTAAATAAACACACCCATAATTAAATTTTACTCAAAAATATCTCCTAAGACATTTTTGTGAAAAATTTGTTCATGAGTCCCAATAATAAAATTAATTTTTATATCCATTAATTTCTTCTCGTAAACTTGTTAGGATCCCTTAAGTATTTTGAATCCTTGATTTTTGTCTAAATTTTTTCTTCTATGGGTAGCTTTATTAACTTGTAAAGGAATAAAAAAAGTATTCAGGTTACTTTTATTTTAATCTATTTAAAGTTTTTGCTTTCATGAGTAATTATAACTTGTTCTCTCATTTAACGAACAAATTTATTCAGTGAAAGATTCCATTCTACTATTCTTGGCTTGTATCATTAATGAAATTAATTCTTGCTATCATGTCCATATCGTTATCATGTTTGTAATTAAGTAATGTAGAAATAAACGGAAAATTAAATGTGTTCTATTCATACAAAAATGACCTACTGGTTTTGGCCTTAATCTTATTTAACAACATGAATTTAAAAACTCAAAACAAAATATCCAAACGTACTTTGCATATTCATCCATTTATTGTTATAATTTGTACAATATCATATAACAAGCTGTTTTTAAAATTTACTTATGTACATGTTACTTAATTTACAAATATGTTAATGCATACTTTAAAATAGTTCGTACTAAGAAATTAATAACTCAAAAGAAAAGTATTAGATTGGATCATTCATAACTATAAGTGAGCTGCTACAGACTTTCTTGTATATAGCAATTCTGTTATCAGATAAATTCGATCTTCGCATTCCTTCGTATTTGAATTATTCTTTTCAACATTTTTATCATGTTCGGAATTTCTTTCGTTACGAAAGAAATTCCGAACATGATTCTAATGCTCTTAGTTTTGCAAGGCTTAGAATTCTTGGAACAGTTTTAAGCGAAAATATAAATTTTATTCCTTTATATTTCACCAAAAATTTCTAGTAGTATTGTGAAATCTAGGAATAATCAAATCGCAAAACCATCTTTCCATTCTTTCAGAAGTTTAAAATAAAAAATAGAGAGCATGTGTTAAAAAAAGAAAATAGTTTATTTAGAAATGCATTTAAAATTCAAATAAATAGGTAATCCATCAATCATTGACTTTAATGATGAAAATAAATAATAGCTGGAATAAAAAATTATAATTAGTGAATAATAACGTTTAATATGAGCTCACTCACTTTTGATAATTTATCCCATGGAAACTATTTTGCTGTTTTTAATGTAAGGAAATAAGGCAAATATTTCTTACTATTCAACATTCAAAATCAAATTATATGTTATCTTATTAATAACTGAAAATTTCAGAGAAACAGATAAATTAAAGGACTTCAGGTTATTATAATGGAGTTTCTTTCCGATAGATTTAACTTTATATAAAGTGTTTAGTCATTCAAGTTAGTAATGTTCTTATAAACACAGAATTCAAGATATCTCATATATATATAATAATAAATTTTGGCGATAATTCGAATATTTCGTTAGAAAATGATTTAAATGAAAAAAACTATCCATAATTTCGAAAAGTTTTTTCAGGTAATTGCTTACAGAAATTTTTAAATTATAATAAGCTTGATTTAATATACTTGATAAATTAATAAATTATATCTAATTGTGACTATTAAATATTATTTAATCAAAATAATAACTAATTAGCATTTAACATTAATTAACTATTACATTATTGTATTTTGTATGTATGTAATATGTAAATAAAAATTAATTTTACGGAACAGGACATTTCTATCCCAGCCCTAATATTATTACCCTTATAAGAAGTCTAAAGTAACCATACACATTAGTTTTTTGAAACATTGTACAATATCGCTATCGGATTCAAAAGTCTTATTTTACAAGCTCAATAGGAAAAATTCTTAACTATGGCAAAATAATATTACGCAGGTAATCTTTTTTCGTCACTTTATTAACACTTATTAATTTAATTCCTTCTCTCATGTACATCTCTCGCACATTTCAACATGATTAGTGGTCTTATACTTAACTTTGAAAAAAATTATCCCCTTATTTTACAGAGACGTGATGTGCGAAATAAAGCATTTAATTTATAATCCTAAGTTTTCAATTTTAATCCGGTGCGATAGAGCGTTATGGAAATCTTTCTATTTTTATTAAATTAAAGGTAAGACACATAGGAAAAGGACAGGAATATGATTCAGGCGCGAATATATCGCTAGAATATATCAATTACTGCAGTTTCGTCTCCAGAGGAAGTCGTAACTGCAACGGATTCATTTATAGTTTCGTTTGGTTGTTGCCAAAAGAAATTAATGTTTGCAAAATATAGTTATTCGCAAAGCATCACGCGATACCAAGGGTTTTGAGCTGCGATTTCATTGGTTCAAACCTTCATCAAGCAGAATGAATCATTAATGACTCCCTTTCCGTTTGATGAAGAATTCATTTCACTTCAAAAATTGAAGAGAAACAAAACACTGTGTATCGGAAATGTTTTCGATGAATTGTTAATAAATATTCCGTAAGTATTCTTCGAAAAGGAACTAATAATAAATTAAAATATACATTGCTTCTAAAATGAGAGGAATATTAAAATTAATTTGAAATATGTAAATTAATATCGAATTTGTATTCTTTTTCTTTTTGCTTATACTAAATAAATATAGCTAATTTGTTCTGTTTTTTATGCTATTTAATATCCTTTAAGCATTTCGTGTTATTAGATACAAAAAAAAATTTTTATTTCGATTTCTTAAAATATTAAACTAAAAGCAGTAATTTTTCAACTATATGATTTTTGTTTAATATTTTTCGTATTTTGGTTTTTTCTTTGTCCATTTAGCTTAGCGCTTCTCTTGACTTATTGTTCCTCTTCAGGCCTAGTGCCAATTCTTAGTTGCTTAATGTTTCACTCTTCCGTCTTATTCGTCAAAGTTTCAGTCCAAAAGGAAAATCATCGAAACTGATCGCTGTAACTCTGTAATATTTCTTTTCGCCTCAACCTAAATAATGCGATATAAATCCTTATGTATTTTACGTATTATGTAAAAATGTATACTTTCTCTAATTTGCTTTTTTTTTTTTTTTTTTTTTTTGTATCACCTAGCTTAGTATTTCTCTTGATTTATTGTTCCCCTTCTGGCTTAGTGTCAGTTCTTGGCAGCTTCATGTTTCTGTTTTCCGTTTTATTCATCTAAGTTCCAGTCCAAAAAGAAACGTATGGAAACCGATCGGTATAACTCTGTAATCTTACTTTTTCCCTCAACCTAAATAACGGACTGTAGATCGTCATGTAGTTTACATATTATGTAAAAATGTTAAGTGGGACATCTTATTTTTAACTGTGTATCAATGACAGTTTTTTCTTGAATATGGAAATCTTAATAGGAGTTGAAATTATTTTACAATTTTATTTGTCCATTTTATTAAAGAGTATGGTTTGCTTTTCATTATGTTATTTTAAATGGTTGAGAAGAATTTTTTTCTCTTTCTGTTAGTATTTGATTCCAATATTTTAATGAAAATTTACTGTAATTATATAAATTTTGAATTTCTATATAAATTTTAAAAAATTTATGTCAATTTACGTCTAGTGTTAAAGAATTAAAACCTCACATTTTTTTTAAGTAATTGAGGATACGAATAAATTAATAATTATAATTTCAAGAATTTTCCTCACAAATTCTCTAAATTTTGATTTAATACCATCAATTTTAAAAGAAAGGATAAAGAAAAGAGCATAAAATTGAAATTTTTTAAAGGAAACGTTTCCATATTTTAATGTTATAATATATATACCTTCCAATTTTCTTTAATAATAAAATTTTTGAATATTGATAATATTAATCTCATGATATATTTATTTTATTTTATAATACTTTTTTCGGTTTTGAAAGCTATCAAAATGTTAATTTTTGCATAAATCAGAAGCTTAATTTTTAAATTGATAAAAAAATGCATGCATTTATACTCGCAACGCATCGTTTACCGATGAAGTTATGTGTGCATTAATAATTTTTTCTTCATTCAATATCAATAATGTCCAATTAATTTAATGATGTGCAAAAAGAATTTTCTTCATTCAATATCAATAATGTCCAATTAATTTAATGATGTGCAAAAAGAATTTTAGCTATTCATAATACAACTTAACCAACTTAACAACTTAAGCAAGTTTAAAATAAAAAGTTATTTTAAACTATTCATTTTATTGCATTTTAAACTTTATTAATATTTTAAATTTACATTAAAATAATTTAAAATATTAATAAAGTTTAAATGTATCTTAAATGTATCTTAACCCCATAATCTAAAATCTCTAATCTTTGTAGAACATCACATTTAATAAAACACCTTAAAAACTATCTAAAATTATTTCGATTGAATTTAATTCAAATGCATGGTACAATAGTTATTCGGCACTGTTAAATTAATTAAACCCAAAACAAATATTTTTAATCTAAAACACTCTCTTTAACTAATCTCATTTCAAAAGGTGCAATCTTCCTACAACAAGCCATTAAACTAATTAAAATTGTCTCATATCAACTTCAAGGCTCCATTTATTTATAAACTACTATGTAAGTCCCGCATTCTGCATGTCCTGGTATCCTACCATCGATCGTATTAATTCGGTACACAATCAGCGTGGCGGCGACAGTCTTCAACATGAAAAGTTCCCCATTCATCGCAGGGCTTTTTTTACCACGCACGATTTTCCTGTCCTCGTATTATTCAAGATTCTTTTTAGATGCTGTAACCGTGGCGTTGTGCTCGCATACACCCCATACCTCCAACTACTCCATCTCATTCCGAGAAATCCAATCATGTATTTGTCCTGTCCACCTGTCGCAATTCATCCTCGCCAAGAACCTCTGCAAATGACTCTTCCAGACGCTTCTTCCGCTCCTGGGCACCCTTTTGTTCGACTCTCTCTCTGACGTCCCTTCCATTACCACGTGACTTACGTGAGATCGTGGGAGAAATTTATTTTGCATGAGTCTTTATTGTGATCTTTTTTTACGCACCATTCTTAAGGTTGATTCTTTGAAGTATTTTTAACCACAATTCAATGCTATTTTTTTCAAATTCAAATAACTCTAAGAAGATATTAATAACTTTTTGTGTTTAATATTGATTATTAAAGAGTTCATATTTGGATTTGAAATTCTCTAATTTTAGAAATATTTTGAGTTTTTTTATTGCCTTCTGTAAATTTTATGTTTTTAAATGGTGGAGATTGTCATGAATACCTTCTTTTTTTTTAATTACGAGCAAGGTGGTTGATGTTCCTATAAATTACAAATCATCTGGCCTACGCTTGTACATTGTATTAAAATTACCCTATGGGCGACTTTATAGTGTGTACATTCTTTCGTATTGTTCGTGACTGAAGTGAAAGAAAAGTGCTTTTTAAAAAAGATCTGGATCTATAATTACTGTAGAAGTTGAATTTTGAAGAAAGTCCTAAGTATGTGTATAATTGTCACCTCATTTGTAAGTTTTCACTTTAAGTAGGAAGGAATTCCATATAGCATCGAATGAATTCGCAATCGACACTAAGAATAGTTAAAAAGCCAAATTACAAATTCGTCACCAATAGAAATATTTTGTATATTTTAGTTTCACAGTCAGAATTTTAAAATTATATCATTACGTCAAGCGTTTGTAGGATAAATATATTGAAAAAAAGTTTTCCATTTTAATTTAATATTTGAAACTTACGATTTAATGGAAACATTTTTTGAAAATGAACAAGATAATTAATTTCTCACATTAGAACTTCAAGTTGATTTTTAATATATTTTTATATTAATGCACATTTTATAATCTGTGCACTAAATCTTCACCGGTAACATTTTTAAATCATGTGTTTCAATATACTTGAAAAAATAATAAGGGACTAAAAATGTTATATAAATACTTATTATTAATTGATTCTTTTTTCAAATAAAAGATTTTAATAATTCCATTTATATTTGTTTTCTAAATTAACTAAATTTGTGCGTGGAATTCTCTTCTTAAAAAAAAAATAACCAAAGTCACACATATAGTTTAAATGATTATATGGTATCGTTTAAACCATGAATTATGATAGAGAATCGTTGATAGAATAGAAGCTAAACAATCACAAGCTTCATTCTTCGTACAAAAGAAATACTGTGTATGATGGTCTCCACAGCAATTGTTTCACACATCAAATTTGATCACTAGCAAGACTAAACAAAGCCACCCAAAAGTCACAATACCGTCAGAAGTTTACTACATGATTTTAAATACACGACACCAACGAATATGACTTCTGAGAAGCTATCAGATGCAGAAGACCTTTCTTCTGCATCTGATAAATACACCCTAAATCAAATGATGTGTTCCCTAAATCAAATGATGTGCACCTTAAATCAAATGAATGTGTCAAATGATGTTTATACAGCCTAAATCAAATGATGTGTTCAGAGGCTTTTTTACAGAAGTCGTTGCAGAGATGATACAAGACTTTATCATACAAAGCGATTCTAGACAATTTATATCTGGAAAGAATCCGAAATACAAATTAATCTCACAAACATCCTAGAAATCAATCGCTTTTGTAGTAAAGGTATTCTTGAATGGGGACGAATTATAGTGGATTGACATGATCTTCACATGTTCTCTGCTTGTACAGTAAAAACAGAACACTTATAGAAATAAGATTCTGAAGCCCTATTTTGACTTTTTTGAGAAGCTGTGAAAGACTAATTCCTTTTTATGTCTCCCAATCACACAGAATGGTAATTGTTGACCGTTATCTAAAAGAAGACTGTATTCATTATACGGTGCGGCTAACACAAGGTCTGTAAATCTCAGTTCCAAAGAACATTTTCACAACGCATTGTGAATTGCATAGTGACCTAAATCTGTTGCTAGGCATTTTATCGTCCATCGTGTAATTGCTTTCCACCAGGATTTTTCATAGAAAGGCTATAATGTTGTATCGCAGCGAGAAAACTCGAAAAATTTACTAGCATCCTCTCTGACAGACATATGTTGAAGGCATAAACGCAATATCCATTTTCTATTGTTCAGCTGTGACTGGAATCAAATTGGGAATTTTGCTCTAAGAAATGTTGTCCTACCAATAAGCTATTGTAAACCTCTATAGAACACTTATAGGATGCTCTTGGAAAAGCCATTGTATCTCTAGGCATCAAAATTGGTGTTCTTGGGAGAATAACAATTAACTAACACAACCGTGGATTAGCAGCCTTATTAAGAGTATGACAACTCACTCTAACATTTATATAGCTGAACAAACTCTCTTTTTTGGACAAATCAGTAAAGAGCGCAATGAAAACAAAATAATAAAAATACGTATGATGCATTTTATTTTTACCAGCGTTGCTTTTATGTTTGCATATCAATCATTATTAAACTCCTATGCAGATTTTTTTGGTACCATCACGTGCCTTACAGTATAAAGTATTAGTATATCAAATGTTCATGCATTAAACATTTTTTTTCTTTTAACTTCAATTTTGGACACAAGTGTATGAATAATTTTAAGAAAAAGTAAATATTTTTGTGCAAATCTCGTATAATTTGAAGCACAATTTCTGTTTTCCTTCTCTTGTTTAGTGGCCTTTACAGAGAAAAGTTATTTTATTAATTTTATTTAAGCCCTGTTTAATGCATTTGAAATAAAATGTTAAAAATTAAATTATAATTCAAGGATAATTCACTTTTTTAACATCCGTTTTGAAGATATTACTTTTACTAAAATAATGTGCTAATGTGTTACTAAAAGAAAGCTAAATATATTTATTATAATAATTATTAAGTTTCATGTAGGTTTACATTAATTTTTTTAACGTGTTTGATTAAAATCAATGTTATAATAGTTTTTGCAGTTTTATCAGGTGAAAATAAATTAATCATATATAAACACATCCCTTTAAACATAATTTAAAACACGTTATTTTGTCCTCTTTAATTTCGCTGTTTGTTACGAACACGTTATTATGTGAATTAATCTAAAAATTTGACCTTTTTAATTATTTAAATTTTAATATTTTTAAATTTGAAATTATAAAAATATTAAAATTTTATTTAGATTATTCATGAAAAATAACAATCCTTCATATTTAATCATTAAATTGAAAGTTTAAAAAAGTATAATATAATTTTGAAAATCTCATCTCTCATGAATTTGTTTTTCTTGGAAATTTAATAACATGTTTAAATTCAATATAATGATATTATTTGATTTTGATCAATAATATTCGATGAAAATCGATATTATAATTCGATAAAAATCCCAAGAATTGAATATCGGAAAATAAAATATTATCATTTAAGAGAAAAAAACTGGCTTACATTTCAAATCTCAATCAAGAATTCAGCGGTTGTCATTTTTTTCAATTTTAATCTCGTGATAGAAATTCAAACCGTTAAATATGTTCATGTGAAGTTTAATAGTGATACATGATTTCCATGAAATAAAATTTGTCGCATATCGTAATAAAATTTAAATTTTAGAAAATTAATTTATCGAATCCTTTTTCCCCATTTTCAAACATGCCTTTTTGTCCCTTCGCTCTTGAAAGGGCAATGAGGTTCTAGAATAAAATACAATGGAGCTCACGTTCCTCAACCGAAATTACTTATAATTCATTGCTCCAGACAGGAAGTACGATGTTAAGTGAAAAAACAAAACCATTTACAAAGTCCTGCACGTGATACAATTACTTGATGCATATGTCTAAGTACTGAACCCAAAATAGGTATTTGACAGAAACTGAAATCATTAATAAAAATTGTCTGTTGTTGATGATTACAATACCCTTTATCGGTCATTATTTTTTTCATTTGATTTATTTATTATCTTAATTTTCCTCTATCTTAATTTTCTTCGTTCGTTAATCCAAACGGTAAAAAAATATTGCTCAAAATTAATTTAATGTTATTTAATATTATGAAAGTTGTGAAATGTTGAATATTTAAATGTCTTGGGCAATGATATGAAATATTGCTTAAAACTGAGTTATGCCTAATATGTATTTTGTTATATATTGTTATACTATTTTCTTTATATCTAGTTAAATATGTAATAACTATATTAAGAATTGTTGCAACTATTTAATGTACTTATAATGAAACTTCCTTTAAAATATATTAATTAATATAATATATAGAATTAATGTATTAATTAATCTATAGAAAATACCAAAGATATATTTATGATGAAATATACTTATGATACTTCATTGTGGAAAACTTTCATTTATTTGCTTTTTCCTTCGGTATATTAGAAGGCAACTAGGCATTACATTAAAAAATTTACTGCTCATTTATAAATAGATACTTTTTAAGAGTGTGGTTAGTTATATTACGTAACAATAAACCCAAAATAAAAATAGGAAATTTTCACATGCATATACTTTAGCAGCTCATTTGAAAATTTTATGTTATAAATTATCAAATGAACTACTAAATGGTCTTGCCCGCTTTCATGCGTTTTATTGTTGTCTATTGCAAAAAACAAGAGAGAAAATAAAAAGTTAGTTTAACTTATATTAAATTACGCTAAAAAATATAATTACACCTAGAGAACTCTTGCTTCATATTTTGCATATAAGTTATATTTAAAATATTTAGCTTGAGATTTCCTTACATGTATCTTCAGAATATAAAATATTGTATATCATACATTTTAATCGATCATTTGGAATTCAAATAATAACAATACAAAGTTATAACAATATCTTATTATATAACCACATTGACATGGATGTCATTTTTATCTTTATTATGAAAAAGAGAAGTATTTATAAAAAATATCTGTTCAGAAAAGAGATTGAGTAATCCTTCTAAATGTAGAAATTTTAAAAAGTTACGAATTTGCAAACAATTCTATATTTACTTTATCTTTACTATTTACAATTTTTTTCTGCAAAACTTTATGTTATTTGAACAAAAAAAATATTAAAACTTACAGTCCTTATAATTTAAGACAAAAAGCGACGCTTGTTCAGAAAGTCGGTCATAAGTTTTTTAAAAACATCATTTAGTATGTCATTATTTTAAAATGACATTTGAAAGTGTTACCTACCTGTGTGTCAATAGCACTTTTAAGCTGCCACCCTATTTGATTTCATTAAACATGCATTAAATAAATAAAAAAAATCAGTATGTGATCAATTTATTTATTGTGATTGGGAATATTGATTTACTTTTATTCGATAATCTCGGAACAAATTAACATATTTTATTTAATGAATAATTTTTTGTAACAATGGAAATAAACAGAACTTGGAAAATAATACGAAAATCTGTGGTAAAAGTAATACCTGTTTTCTAACATTTTGAGCGGGAAAAAAATTCCCTTTTAGGGATTTTCTAATGAAGACTCAACTAAATGCTTACAAAGACTGATTATGAATAACATAAGAGGATTAGTGTCGATAAGGCTTAGTGTCGACAAAGAAAATTGCTTATTTTTCCTGCACTAAGTTTTTTTTAATAACCATACAAGCGGCTATTTTAAATTTACTCATTTTCCCTTGTGGAGGATTTAGCTGGAAATATGGCTTTTATTAAAAATTTATTAGGTTCTTAACTATATTAGAGACACGTTGATTGAAAAATAGAAACTACAATAAATATTCATTTGCTTTAGCAAGTTTTCGAAAAAAGACGTGGCTTTTCAAGTTCAAGATTTTGGAGGGGAATTAAAATTTAATTAAGTGTAATATTTGTAATATATATTAAATTTTAAATTATTTTCAATTTGTTAAATTTCTACATTTTGTATTTCGATTAAATACATAAGCTTACTTCCCTTATCAATCATAGTAGAACTTGATCTACGTTTTGCTTAGAGTGTTATGAACTAGTCGTAGTATTTAAAATTTTAAATAGTTACTTTTTGATTACATAAAAATTAAACTCTTATTCTGAGATTTTATATAAAATATGAATTGGATTGAAAGGTTGTAGTTTAATGTACACATATAAATATGCGAAACAGGCTACTAAAGAGAAATTTGTATATCTGATATTTGGATGTCTTTATATGCGAACTAGATAACCTATATTAATTTAACGAGATTGCTTCGAGTGGTAACTTCAACATTTTTACAGTTTTGTTCAGAATGAAACAATGTTTGAAATAAATGATAGAGAATACGGAGTTCCTCAAAACTGATAAAGATTCTAAGAAAATCGCAAATGTCGACTAAATGTACAGTCGCAAAGAATTTTGCATTACTGATGAGGAAAAGCAATATATCAAATAAAAAAAACCCTATCTTCATTATTATATACAACTTTTGAAGTGAAAAACATCAAAGCAATATTTTTTAACACTGCTCAAATTAGTTGCTGTTGTTCTGTAAAGCTAGAAGACCAGTGTGTTTCTTCTTTTTAACATCTATCCATAAGAAGTTCTGTTGAATTTTCACAAGCAATATCTTTCATGAAAGATGATGAATCTAGAAGCTAGTTTTCTTTGATAATGAATTCAGCTTGTAAAGTGATAGTATTTCTCAGCAAAGCTTCGGTGATAAAATTCTTCCTGGAGTGATAGTTTGAAATGATAATTAACGACAACTTGTCTTTTATTTTCTTCTCGAAAAGTGTATTCATTGTGGTATGTTATAGCTACAAAATCATGCAATCTTATGTATATTGTTTCTCGGAATTACTAATCTTAATTTATTGTTATTTTGTGAAAACACTTTTACACTAAACCTCCTTGTCATCGACCTTTTTTAATATAACGATATTCTTTATTAGGGCAAGTGAACCAAATCCCTTAAGAAGAACTAGATAAGGAGTTCTTAAAAACTGTTTTGTGGTATAAACGTGGTTTATTTGAATCTAATATGAACTTGTCGTTTATAACTTTATAAATGTTTGACGTCACTACCTTTCAGTCTTTGCCTCCATATTGAAACTAATTGGCAAAATTCAGCATGATTGGAACTTTTCTTACTTTTTCACACTATGTGGAATTGCATGCTTTCTCTATTATTGACATTAACTGTCCTTACATTACAGTTAATATTATGTGTTGCTGTATGCAGAAATTCCAAATCCCCCAATCAACAATTTCTTCGCTCGTCAAAATCGTCTGTTGGACATTAATTTTAGACAAACATATACGTAGAATAATTCAAATTTTTTAATGATCATTTAATTAATTTTGATTTATATAAGAGTGTCCACTGATAGTCCTGAAACAAAAATAAAATATTAGTAGTTTTATATAATTAATTAATGATAGTTAAAATATAAATGTTAAAATATGTCTATAATTAAAAATGAACTGTATTACGACATCAATGTAATATCATAGACTATCCCCAAAAGTATTTTTTCAAATACTTGAACAATTTATTGTGATGCCATTAAGTTCCTTCGTTTGGCATTTATAAAAAAGAAGACCTCTAGTGTAGTAGCGCATCCAGTAGTGGAGCCATCATGACCCCGAGAACCGTTAGAACGTCGTAATTTAAAAATAGGGAGGCTAAACAGAATATCCTCAGACTTGGTTTACGACCTCCGGAAGTATCATTTCATTTTAAGATAAGGCAAATCGAATTTGCAATATAAATAAAGTAAATTACGTTAGGCAAAAATTCTAATCTAAATTTGCTGCTTCATTTACAGATATTTTTTCTTTAAAGTTGCAGCTTTTTCTAATGATAGAAGTTTATTAATACTCATTGGGGCAAAAGTAATGTAATTATAACAATGAAACAGAATCCAACGTTTTGGCAAAAATTGAAATATCTTCTTGAAAAAAAAATGTTCAATAGTTTTAAAATATTAACCTTTACCCTACTATTTGAAACATTCAAATGCAATTTCGCTTCTCTAAATCGTTTCGAAATTTTTAACGACAAACAACAAAATCATTATTTATCATCTAGACTACTAGGAAAAGTATTTAAATCAGAAAATTAGAAATATGAAATGTCAACCGAAATTCATTCATTGAGGTGATGTGTAACTGCTTGTGTTTATTCAATTCTAGCGCCAAAGTCTCCTAAAAATCTTTTGTTTAATTGAATTTCTGAATTGAACGTTGATAAGTATTATAGATTATAGTTTTGAACATTTAAATCATGTTGGTGTTTCATGCATGTAAATATTCTATCTATAGTGATTACAAGTTTAAACTAATTTTATTTAATACCTTAAAAATTTTATCTACAGCTGACTATACATAATATGTATTATATATAATATGCATTATATATGAAATATGTGAAATAATTTAATTTGTTAATTATTAAATTAGTTATTAATCTAATAATACTTTTATGAAATAGAAATTTTTAGCAGGTTCAGAAAATCATAGAAGTTCAGTTATTATTTTGATAATGTTTTTTTCCATGTGGAAGAATAAGAGGATAAATTTAAAGATTAATATAATAAGGATAATTAATTAAGATAAATTTAAAGAAATAAATATCCGTGACGTCTGTCATTCAAGGTTCAGAATAAAACAACTATGAAAATACTACCTAAAAAACAAAGAAATTTTATTATATTTAATAATGTAATATATAAATAAATGAACTATGTATTCAAAAATTTTTATGAATAAGAATAATTACATGTTTTATTATCGTTATTATTTTGAACAAAAGAAATAAAATTTCAGCTAGAACTTAAAATTTAGAATCAACATTTTATATGAAAACCCAAGAATTCTCACAAGAAAAAACTTCTAAAACTCCTTCTGTAAATATATAATTATATACTTTAGAAATTTTAAGGATATAAAATTATAATCTTTTGCGTTGAAATAACTCCTTATCAAATATTAAGGACATTTTTTATTATCAAGAAATGAATAATAATTCCCTCGTGTTTAAAAAAAAGCCTTGCTCCAACGAAGTTGTTACTTCAAAAAACATATGAATGTACTTTCTTTTATAATGTGTTTTTCATATTTTAATTATAGAAAGGCAGAAAATCCAATGTTCTAGTTTTTTTAATAATTACTTTGTAGTCAAAAAAAATATTTATAGCTTTCTTTATAGTAAGAGAAAATTTTTTTATAATTTTGCTAAATGAAAAAAATAAAAATAAAAAATTAAAGATAAAAAAAATATCGTTTGACATTCGTATGTTTGAATCTGTCACATAAATTACAGTTTCGATGATTACCCTAATTTGATAGGAAAATTTCAAGGCAAAAGCCATTTGTTCCAATCACGCCAAATAAGATACTTTTACACGCTAACTTTGTGATACAAATTTTTATTTTTTGTT
Source organism: Latrodectus geometricus (assembly GCA_026290005.1). Taxonomy (NCBI): domain Eukaryota; kingdom Metazoa; phylum Arthropoda; class Arachnida; order Araneae; family Theridiidae; genus Latrodectus; species Latrodectus geometricus. The sequence continues at coordinate 310,238 of JAPDSC010116813.1, read as the reverse complement.
CATATTATAGACAAAACAAGACAGAAGAATCATTTGTCACTTGTGTGCTCTTCTATTTTTTTCACCTCATTACTTCGCCTAACTTATTATCTTGTGTTGCTTTTGCATCATAAAAATAACGAGATTTTTTTAAAAAGAAAAATAAATAAAAAAATTTTCAGTGTTCAACGTATAATAAACATAGCGTAAATAATGCAAGGAAATGGAAAATAATGAGATATAATAACATAAAAAATTATTATCCTTTGTTAAGAAAGTTCAATAGAATCTAATAAAACATTTTTTTTCATTTTTTCTAATAAAATATTTGCTATTCAACCGTAAATTTTCAAGAAATATTTTTGCAAAATCTTCAGTGGTAAATAGACTGTTATAACGTTAGTTGTGTTTATTATACATTTTTTCTTTAAAATTTGGAAAATAAAAATTACATGTGTAATCATACACATGATCACAAGTCAAAACATTTTTTAAAAAAAAATTTTTTTTTCGCATCTGTTAATAATACACGTTGAATTGAAAAATTAAATCATTTTTAACTGGAAAAATTGTTAATGCAAATTTATTTACCTTTGCATTAAATTTTAGATTTAAAAATTATAGATTTTATATATATTTGTGATCCTTACACAACTGATAATATTGTTACTAATTTATAAATATTACTTGTATATTGTCGTAGTGTAAACGACATAAAAGGAGCCGCAGAGAAAACAGATGTTTTACTGTAAATGAATTCTGTAACAATTCCTCTCGGCAGTAGTTTTTAAAATATAAAAGAAAGGAAACATAAAAAATTGTAATATAAAGAGATAAGGGTAATAAAGAAATAAAACTATATATTTCAAAGTGGCACCCGAAAACTGCACTTAAAGTTTATTGCAGTTTTCCATCCTAGGGTCCTTCTCCCCTTGGGATGTATGGGTGGTCCATATGAAATTAAAATATTCTCCTTTTTGTTTGTGTGTGGCCAATCAAGGGCTTTGGAGGGGAGATTTCTGACCATTACCTGGAAGCCTAACACCGATAAGATACAAGAAAATATCCAATAGAAGAAAATGGGAGGAGAGATGAAGGCAATATAAAAGTTAAGGAGTTGAAGATGGAGCATTCAGAATTCGGAATTCACAAATGATGATATGATTTGAAAGGACAAAAAGTTTCCTACGAGATTGGGAAGACACCAGCGAGGATGCAGATTCCGAACACCATTCCGGCATGCAGATATCCAGACATCCAGATATATCCAGAGATTCACAGATAAATGTTCCCTGAAAGCCTCCGACGATTTATTAGAAAGAGAAGCCTAACCTTACGATGAGACCTTGGGAACAACAAAGTCCGCCGATGATAAAAAGAAAAGGTACGGAGCAGTGAAGCACAGGCCTGACCAAAAGAAAAGTCTAACAAAAGGAAAGCAACGGTTCAGAACAACAAAGGGAAATTCGCTACAAAGGGGGGTGAGTCATTTTAATCTTTGCTTCAGGATCCACTGGCCGCACAATGTTTTATAAATATGCATTTATATGTTGATAAGACATTTAATCTTTAAATATAAATTGTAAATATTTAAATGTTAATAGTACAATAAAATTACATTATTATTATTATTATTATTTAAACTGTGTCATTCTCATATGTTCTCATTAAATCTCCACTATTTCTAAGAACTTGGGTTAGCTCGTTGTTACTCATATATATGCCGAGTTTAACCACAACATATATGTCTTAAAATATCTCAGATTTTGGGTAAAAATTGACAATTTAGACTATTCTGCATTTAAAACGGTATTTCTAGTGATTTGATGACTTAGCGACCTTTCGGTAAGATTCTTGATGATTTGAAGTCTAATAATTAGACCACTAGACGAAAAATAGATGTTTCTGCAAAATTCCATCATACCAAAGCTCTAGAACCAATATTAAGAGAGATAGCTATGAACCTTTCAGAAATCTCTGGAGAAACTCTTAGATTTTCACACAGTCAGGTATAAGTACCGCCGCCCGGTATACAAGGATTATTATTAGTGAAAATGACGAATCTTGAATGCTAGTCTAGTGCATTGAAGCTCTATCTGAGATATTAGAAACCTCTGTGTTAGGAAGCTGTTTCTTGTTGTATTAGCAAAATTGGAGCAGTGTAATTGTGACTTCTATACGTGGAATTTCCTGCATCTTATAGGAATCGCAACGAATAAAAACGCTTGCCTCAACGTCTCAATCAATACGAACTCCAAAGCATGGTAAACTATTAATTGAATTTGTATCCAAATTTTTTTCTCACTGTAAGCAATAATCATTTATCACATGAATGGAAGCACTAAATACAACAATAACTAATCTGAAATGATATAGTTACTCAAAACAGAAATACGCCAATTATTGCTTGAGGATTAGCAGGACTGAACATTTTGCCTTTCATTTTGCAGGAAAACAATCTCATTAACTTAATCTCAGTAAATTATATTTGGCTTTGTCTGTACTTATGTATACATTCCATCTATCAGTCCATCTAAAATCTATTAAGTAGTCCAGTACTAAGGTCATATCAAATACTGATATTTTTTTAATCTTCTAGCTGAAAAGATCCATCAAAATTTGGTAAATTTATTACATCCACTCATAATTCTATCAATGAGAACTTAATGTAAATAACATATTTTAATCATTATTCAATTAAAATACAGATAAAATTACGGCAATCAAATTAAATACATTCAATTGTGAATCTATTTATTAAATGTGATCATTGTTATTATGAATTCCTGACATTTCTTGTGCCATTTTTAATTTAATTTAAGTTTATAGTTGAAAATTTCTGTTTTTTATTGTTATAAGTAAATGGGAAAACTATACTGTCAACCAATATTTACTTTAAAAAGTATTTTTGTTTGGGGAGCATTTAACTTTTTAACTCCTAAAAATAGATACACAAAAATTCTCTCTTCAATTCTCTTCAAATCTGTTTATGTCATTCATTACTGTTTAGTCTCTTGCATAGTAATGAAATAATTAAAATTGTACTGCATGACATATCAGATCTGTAAGTTGAACTTGGGGCAAAGAAACGCATGCTATTCTGGCTCTTTATTTGTATTCAAAGGATTAAATAATACTTTATAGGCAATTTTTCAAAATATTTTCTTAAAAATATCTAATCAGAAAAAAAGAAAAATTCCAAGATTCTGTGTTTAATATTGGAAATACAATACAAATTTCATCATCAATACAGATATATTATCTACATAAAAAATACTGTTTTTTGTAGTAATTTTAATAATTCTTTTAGCATTCAAGATTAAATTATGTGTATTTCTTTATTATTATCTTTTTAGTTGTTATTGTACTTATGTTAAATGGAGAAAGACGTTTATTACACGGTTCAGTATGCAGGAAATGTTTCTTTTGCTGTTGCTTTTAAATTGAGGAATGGTATACTTTTAAAAAATATCTGAGGTGTATGAAAAACGCGGGAATAAAATAAAATCAAAAAAAAAATCCTGTTACATTTAATAATTTTTTCCTAGAACGAAAATATTACTTAACAAAATCCAAATTAAAATACTCCACAAAAGTATGCATGAAGTCGTATTATTCTATATTCTAATAAGAATATCGTATTATTCTTATTTATCCTAATAATCATCTAAAAATCTCATAAACATGAAATACTTAAAAAGCTTATTTACATAATCATTACTTTAAAATTACTTATTTTTTAAAATAAAATTTGTCATCATATATCTGTTGTTTATTTATTATAAGCAATTTTTAAAATTTCCTGTGTCATCTCGTTAAAATTTAAAATTTACTACGATATTTTGTCGCATTTAAAATAGTTAATCCATACATTTATAAAGGTGTACTCAATGAAAACGTCTAAGTATTAGTAGTTAAGAAAATTTAACTCACACTATAATTGCAAAGCATCATAAAGCTAAAATAAATAGTTGAAAATGTCTCTTTCCCAGAGCATTTTATGTACTTTATATTTTCCTTCTTGGTACCTAGGGACCTAACATTGACTGCGTTTGTTGCTATAAACTGTGCTGATTGGAGTTTCAAAAATAGACTTGTCCTTGACCAAATGCTTTTGACTTGTTGGCAGAATTAAATGTCAAATGCTCTCTAAGAGATCTCTTGAGAATTGCCTGCTTGTATTTGTTTATTTCCCTATGACGTCATTCTTTAAAGTAAATTTTAATATTATCTAAAATTGTGATGGTTGAATTCATCATTTGTTATTATATTATAATATAATATAATTACAAACATCTTTATTATCGAAATTTGGTTCTAAATTTTCCTACATTTACTAAAAAAAATTGCTATTCCCATTACTTATCTTCTACACATTAAGGCTCTCATTTAGTTCGAATTTCAATAATCTGAAATGAAGTTGCGCAAAAATAATCTTTGAAATTCTTCTGAAAACCATTAGTAACAAACTAACTTTGGTCTGGTAAAAATTTATCAAAACCAACAATGAACCGAAAACACAAAAAATAAATGCATATACCTTGTTCCGGAAAGAAGTCTGAATAGAAATAATTTGTTTCTATAATGAGAAAAATTGAACTCAATTTCTACAACCAAACCATTTTCTGTTATTACAGCAATGACTCAAATATGGCTCACACGAACCAAATATCTACAGTAACATATGTTGATAATATAAAGAAATATTGGGTTACTTTAAAAACAAAGCTTGGGGTTTATGGGTAATATATGAAGAATAACAAACATGAATAAATAATATGCATTCTTTATTTGCTATGTATAATAAAATTGGTGATACACACACACACATATATATATATATACTTAATAATATAAATATATATTAAGAATTAAAAATATTTAGATATTTTATATCTTTGAAAGAGAGAATTACATTACAATAATTTTATTTCGCTTAATTATATTTTTCTCTTAGAAATTTACAAAATTATGATTTAAATAAAGGAACAAAATTTTAAACTAAAATTAATATGTAATGAAATTAATACACCATACTCTTAAGACGAGGAACATTCATAATCATGAAAGATTATTTCAAATGCCTTAAATCAATAACGATTCAACTACTTACACACGCGAGTCTAGAAAGCTTTATTGAATAACTTACTGCCATCTAGCGATATATTTTAAAACTATTAATACTTTTCATAAATTTCGAAACAACTATTAAATGTTTTTTGGTGCTTTAAATTCATATTAAAAAGATATTTCAATATATTCCTTTTTTAAAAAAATTGTCGATGATATTGTATAAGTTAATTCATATAAAAAAAAATATTAAATATTCCAAACAATATATACTAGAAAATCTTTCAAAAATAAAATTAATTTTTGTTTAGAAAGAAGTTATTCTCCAAGGAGTATTTTATAAATTTGAATTAACTATCCAAATAAAAATTGATAATAAAATCCATAAATATAATTATAAAAATAATAAGTTATATTTAAAATTTGCTTCTAAATATATCAAGAATAATGTTCATAATAGTTTTATAAGAGCTATTCTTTTTATAAAACCATACAAGAACATTATATACATAAATATATTTTTCTTGTCGAATTACACAACTTATATTATTTTCCTGCAATATAGTTTTCTTTAATTCACATTATGTCGAAATGTTTTGGGATCTTTTTGATAATTATAAATATTTTTGTTTTATTAGTAAATATATCCAAAGTTGTCCAGAAAAAATATTTTGACTGAAAAACTGCAGAAATATTTTATCTTTTAAATATAATCTTCTAAAATGAGAAAAACTGACAAAGATTAAAAATGTAAATTTCTACTAAGTAAATTGGTGAAACAGAAAAGTTTTTACTTTTTTGCATAAAAATCGTGCAAATTATAACATATATTTACAAATTATAACATTATTTTAATTGATGTGTTCTACTAAATAATCAAAAAAAATTCCTTTTAGTTTCAAAAACAAAATTGTATCAACTGAGCAAATTTGCTTAAAATTAATGTGTTTAGTTTGACACAATGAAATATTATTTATTACATTTAACTGCATTTATTTCAGAAATCCATGTAAATGCATACTAATTTAACTTAATAACTAACACAAAAATTTCAGAAATATATCAATTATAGATAGTTTTTGCAAAGTCAAACGCTTCACTTATCACAAACACTTTTTTTATTTCAACTTAGTTAAATATTTTCAAATAATAAATAATTCACATTAGAAAAATATCTATGATATACTTACAAATTTAAACTCATTATCTTTTCAATTTAAAACACGATCATCAAAAAAAGTCATCATCCATTCAAACACTAAAATCGTTTCTCTCAGGGATATTCAAAATGTCATTTAGTTTAAAAATATAATTTTTTTTACTTTATATATTTGATATTTATTTTTATTAAATATAGATATTTGATTTTTATTAAACATAGAAAGAAATCTACTTCACAATTGTCGTCACTATCCTCTATTTGAGCATCCGTCATTTATTTTTCTCATAATTATTATTCCCGTCTTTCATTTTTCACAGTAATGCAAAAAAAAAAAAAAAAAAAAAAAAAAAGGATTAATATTTTCAATTAATTTTGAAATCTGACATCGCGTGCATTAAAAGTTTGGTACTAATACAATCTCCACGCAATTTCAAAAACATTTAAAAAAAAAACAATTATTTGATCATAAGAAATAAAATTTCATTTCGAATAAAAATAAATTAATAAAAATAGAAAAATCCAATACAAAAAATTTTAAGTTAATTGAATTAGTTAATTAATGTAATTCCAAAATATTTCTTTCTTTTTTATTTGAAAACATCACTACAAAGCTCTCTTATCAACTAAAAATTCCGACGTCGGAATAAAAATGTAAATTAAAATTTTAAATTCTTAAGCTCTAATTATTTAAATTTTATCTTAAAGTTTATACTTATAGTATCATGTACATAGTAAGAGATTCTTTCGTATTTCATCATTTTTGTTTATTAGAATGATAATTTTAAGATTTTTTAACAGTCTATTAAATATTTTTTTGCATTTTCTTTAGGATACGAAAGGAATAAAACTGTTACCAAGTTCTAGAACTGCAGTATGCATTGTTGTTCTAGATCAATATGGGGAATGTCTTTATGTAATAGGAGACATGAATATTCACAGCTGTATTACAAGCGATTTAGTAAGTATTATTTAATTCAAAAAATTACTTACAAAAACATAAATGCAATTTTTATTTCTTATTCACAATTAAAATGTTACTGTGAGAATTTAAAGTAAATGATGAAATAAAGTTCCAAAAGCATAAGCATTTAGTTCCTTTTACGAAGAATATATTAGCAAAGAATATATGCAAAGTTAATTTTGTATTAAAAAAAGAAAACTGAAAAATAAAGTTTATAAATTATTTTAACAATATAACATTTCTCTTTATGTAATATTATAAATAAATAATTTTACTGGTAAAATCTATAGAATATTTATATAAATGGAATCATAATAAAATTTTATTAATGTCTAACCCTAAAGTAAATGGTAAAAATTAAAAAAGCAATTTTTTTTTCTCTTCTCTATAATAGATAGAAGAACACAAGAAAATAATATGCAATGCACCATTAGTAATAATGGATGGAAACATTCCAAAGGAAACAATGTTTCACATTTTAAAAATATGCTCAGAATATAATATACCAGGTAAGTTAATACTTTTTAATAATTCGTGTGTATACTGTTATATATATGTGAAAGGAAGTTCCATGAAAATTTATTAAGTTTTATTATTATTTTTTTTATGTTTTTCGAATGATATTTTAATTTATTTCTTAAGTCGTGAAAAGTCTTAAAAATTATTTTTTGGTCTCCAATAGTTAAGAAAATAATATTCTTTAAAATAAGTCTATAAATCATACATAAGTTACTTGTTTGGTTTATCGATTAGACTTATTACAAATTAATTAAAATATAAGCAAAGTATTATGATGATAAAACTGTAAAATAATCGGTTAATTCTGAAATATATAGACAGAATAATCTGGAGTAATCTGGTTTTTGTAATGCTTTAGAACTACATATTCTCAAAAGAAAAAATTCTTTAAAAACTTTACTTAAAATATAATTTTAACTAGAAAATAAACTACAGTAACTTAAATATAAAATTTAATGCATTTGGTTAAAAATTTAGAAGATATATATATATATATATATATATACTGGTTATCATAAATTAAGGAAAAATCACAAAATGACGATAACGCATAAAGTTAAGCGTAGAAATTAATGAAACTTATTAAACAACATATAGGAAGGTACAAAATAACATAAAAAGAAATCGTCAGACAATTATGGTATTATAAAAATTAGCATATGTATACAATGAACAAATGGAAGGTGTACGTTTGGTATAAGAAAAGTATTTTTTATATGGGGTTTGATCCCCCCGAGAAGCAATATAGCACATGCAGTGATGTATGATGCTCTCAATTATGTAGTCTATTAATGGTGTAGGAAGTGCTTGCCAATTGTTCTTCCAAAGCAGTTGAAAGCGAAGTTAGGGTTCTAGAAGGTGGGCTGAGAGCAGCCACACGTCGTCCTAGAGCATCCCACACATGCTCGATTGGGTTAAGGTTTGGTGATCGATCTGGTCACAGCATGGGCTCAATTGTTTCTTGCTCAAGATAAGTATCCAGAAAGCATCACCTTCCATTTGTTCATTCAAGCATCACCTTCCATTTGTTCCTGTGGCACGAAAGCACCCCGGCGTAAAAGCACACATAAGCTATGAGCGCTTTTACGGAGTAAGGATGCTATCTTAATAAGTGTAAGCATTAGCATTCCACAGGAAAAGACATAGTGCGTCCTCCCAAAGAGATATCACCCCAAACACAGACACTGCCTGATCCGTATACATCTCTTTCACTGATGAAAAATGTGCCTACTATCACTTTCGAGGCTAAACCAGTACTCATCCGATCACAGAACAGCCCTGAATTGATCATGCGCTCAGGGCCGGCGCTAGCAGCTTCGCCGCCCCGGGCAAAGAGGTAAAATGCCGCCCCTTTATAACAAAAATTAAAAGAGATAACCTAAACCCTTTCCACGATTAATGGTAAAATAAAACGAGTAAAAAAATTGCAATCATCAGCAATGCTGAAGTTTTGATACATGTTTCGACAAATTAAGACACACGGTTAAAAATTCTATTATTGTGTCCCTTTAATTAAATTATAAAAAAATTATTTCTTTAAGTTTTAAGCTATTTTTTAGTGGGAATTTCTTATGCTTGTGAGTTTTCTTGCATTTCAAATATTTTGACATTTCAAATAGTTAAAAGTTCATACATTATTAATGTATACAGGGTGTTTATTAAACATACGCCAAAAATTCAAGGGTTTGTTCCCGCGACTATTCTAAGAATATTTTGTCCTTTGATAATTTTTGTGAACTCGCTTTGTTTCGAAGATACAGGGCCAACATAGTTTTCGTCAAATCCATTTTTATAATTTTTAAAATCATTAAATTTCTTGCATTCTTATTCTAGCTGGAGGTCATTATTTTCAACAGTTCTTGTAGATTAAAAAACTTTACCTGTAATTTTTGGTAATAAAATGTTGTTATAATGTCAAAAATTTTGTTCGCCCTGTATCTTAGAAACAAATTTTTGCTGTATGTTTAAAAAACACCCTGTATATATAAAGGTCGTTAAGGGTTTGATTCCAAATATCTTAATGCATAAAAATATGATTCATTTTAAATAAAAAAGTTTAGTATAGCATGGGTCAAAACTCAATTATTTTAGAAAGAGAAAATGTTTAAAAGTTTGAGAAATTTAATTTTAGGGCCAATTTGCCGCCTCCTAAGGTTGCCGCCCCGGGCAAGGACCCTGCTTGCCCACCCCTAGCGCCGGCCCTGATGCGCTCAGTGGTTATGTTGACGTGCCCATTGCAAATGGCGTGATGTAAGCGGGGCACAAATAACTGGTCCCCTCGCAGAAGGCCATTTTCGTGAAGCCTTCGACGCAAGATTGAACTGGATACCAATCTTCCGGAGCTTGCGATGAGAGAGTATCCGAGTTCAGCCGAAATCTTTTCTGAGCAAATGACAAATATCGGTCACTGGCACTCGTGGTAGTGCGTGACTGAACCTAGGCTGAACTTCCTTGATGCCGAATCCGTGGCTAGAAATTGTTGTCAAAATCTATGAATCACAGACGACTCGCTTTTAGTCACTTCTATTTGACTTTGTCCTGCATCTAGTATCTCAATAGCTCGCCATCGAAATTGTTCGGTCAAATGATGCCTGCAAACCAATTACAATTTCGCTATACCAGAATTCTAATCTCAGGTACGCAGCGATGATTGCCCCCTCGTCTTTTTCTCTTTCAAAAGTATATAAAAATAGTATTAAAAAAGTATAAGTAAAGAAGTATAAAAAAAATAAACATTTTCTATCTGTAGCTTTTTCAAATTTTTATACGCAAATAATGCTTTTTTATATGAATAGCCTAAAAAAAGATAAAAAAAAAAATTCAATTAAAGAAAATATTTTGCAGTTCAATAAAAATCAAGTTCTCTTTACATATTTTAATAAATATGAGAATTTTCTTTAAATTTCCCTCTAATTTAAGACACCGATACTTAATACACACACACACACACATATATATATATATATTAAAACATAAATTAAATAATCCCATAAAAACGTAAAGATGTTTTATATTCTTTTGCAATCATGTAATTATGTTTTTCTCTCCTAAAACAAAAGTAATAAAATTTTCTGCACTTTAAAATTCCAGAAATTAATTTCATAAAAATAATATTAAATTTAACAAGAAATAAAATTAAACTAGTTTGCATGCTGGTTACAAAACTAAAAGTAGATAAGTTAAATAACAAGCTTGTTCATTAAAAGGTTCAATCTGATACATTTAAAAACTGACTTTGAAAAAAAATTTTTTTAAATGTAAGGAAACAATATTATTCCTGTCATGACTTTGTTTAAACAAAGTCAACCATATTGTTTTTGTTCGATTTCACCCAATTCAAAGGAATTTACAGTAATGAATTTTAAAATTTTGTTAACAGTTGTTAATCAAACTTTCTTTTCACATGGCAGATATTTTCAACGAGCTGTTATTCACATAGAGAAAAAAAATATAGCCCATTGCATCCTTTTCACTATTCTAGTGATAGGAATGAGTGTACCTCAATACTTTAGATGTTAATTTCCTTGGTTTTTAAACATACAAAATATCATGAATAATTATATCTTCTATTTTATTCTATTACTTTATCTTTTACAAATCAAACTTTCTCATGTTTCTAATTCACGCGTATTTTTGAAACATTAAATATCTCATATTTTATACAAGAGATGTAAAAACTATTCAAATAAATACTAAATGACACAAAATTTCAATGTTTTATGTCATGAACTCTCAGTTGTTTTAATTTACTATCAAATACTAAAAATTATACTTATATTTAATTGACATCTATTTTTTTCTTTCGATGAAATAACAATAATTTTAAAACGAAAAAGATATCTTTTTATTCCCTAGCAAATGGGAAAATTGCATCTAAACAAGTGAAAAATATCTTTTAAAATAAAAGGAAATGAGAGAGGTAATAAACAATACTAAAAATAATAAAGAATGCAATTAATAAACTTTTACGTTTTCTTGGAAGTGCTGAAAATTAGGATAAACTTCACATATGTTGGTATTCAACTACTATATAGTTTTCAGTATTAAAATATTTTTTCTTTAAGTTTTATACTTTTTTCCAATAATTGCATTTTGATCATGATTTATCATTAAACAAAATTTGGAATAATTGTCCTTTTCATAATTTTTTTTCTTTAATTCCATTTTTTATTGTTTTTATAGAGAGTCTGCATTTTTACATTATATTAAATAAGAAATCACTGAGTATTAATTTCTTCTTAAATGGAATTAAAATTAAATTACCAGGAACTTTTTTAACATTCCTATTTTAAAATTCATTATCTTAAAATAATTTAATAGATTAATAATTATTCATTTGAAATAATGAAAATAAATTAAATATTTAGATTCTAAAATTAAATTATTATATATTCTAAAATTACTCAGAAATAAGATTGAATGTTTACACGATACTTTCCTAAGAACTATTAAGTAAATCCTGATAAAATAGCATTGAACTAATCACACTTAATCAATAAATGTTTCTTTTCAACTAGCATATCTTTTCATCATGAAATAGTGTTGCAATTATAGATTTCAAATTTTTTTTATTACCAAATACGTTTATCTGTTCATTTTGCTTTCTTTCGGAAGGGGGGGGGGTTGGATTGGACATTCTGTTCTGTTTGATATATTTAAAAATTTTATACACTATAATTCTTAAGCAGATTAAAGATCAATTTCTTATTTAAATCATTAAGATATGATTTTAATTGACTTTTATTTAAATGTTTTTTACTTTTTAGTAAATTTTATATATACTTCATCAGAAAAATGTGGTGCAGATTTAATGCAGAAAAATTTTAGCCCAGAGAAAGACCTATTTATTAATAAATTTATACACACAAATTAAAAATAATTAAATATAGCTTCTCTGATATGAAGTGGAAGTTTGAGTCCCTCTGCATTGTGACAAATTAAGTTTCAGCTCAACATTTAAAGAGATGACTTGAGCAACATGTCATCCAGTAATTTTTGGTTATAAAGTCCTAATTGGTGGACAAATTGGATACCTTTCTTCTTGCCTTTACATATTAGTAGTAATTGCTCTTTGTCTCTTTTCTGATACAATGCGTAGTGTGATTAAAAAAAGTTACTTCAAGTGTAAAAATCATCGCTAAATAAAGTTGATTTATAAAAGATCCAAAACTCTGGTAAAAAGTAACAGATAAAAAACACATATATATGATAAAAATTGCAAATTTTTTATTGATTCATACAAAATAATCTTGATTTAAGTATGGAACAACATATCAGGTAAAATGTTTCCATGATTCTGTTAACAATGTTTTTTTGTTGAAAACTTTAACAACCATAAGTGGTCATCAACTTGGTAGCATAAGCATTTAACTTCAAAACATCCAAAATAAAAAATCAAACTACACATTACGTCACAAACCAGAGATCTAATAGTGATACTGAAAACTTGACACTATTACCATGGGGAATTACATGAGTTAGAAACTGGTTAATGCAGTGATTCAATTATTTTTTGGTAATTTTACTCAATATCCTATACTGTATACTTTATGAATTAAAGAAAAATTTACAACTTTTATAATTATGAGCCTATATTACTTCAGTAAAAATTTTGGTTTTTATATTTTTGTGTGTGAGAGAGTTATTCTGAATAACAGTAATAAATACTATCAAATCGAGTATAGTGTGTGTGTGAGAGAGAGAGAGGTTTTATATATACAAATTTAAGAATAAAATACCAGTTCATTGACCAATCAATGTTCATCTCAGGACACAAATATTTTCATGCTATTCAACTTTGAAAAATAGATCGTTGTGAGAAACTATTTGCTTCCCTAGTAGCATATCAAAAAACAGTCAAACTATAGTGTGTAATTTAGCACATTGATTCCTTCAGCCTTGATTTTTCATTAAAAATATCTGAATTTCTTACTTAAGATTTATAATGTGTATTTTTATTAGAGTGCTATTTTGTTTTTGTCTGTTTGCATTATATTAATCATATGAACTCATAAATATTATGTAGCTAGAATACTATGCTAGTTACATGTGAATTTTAAAATATAAGTTGGCAATAACTCTTTAGTAACAAAAATTTAATATAAATCCTATTACTTATAAATAATCACATTATATTATTTCCTTATGCATGAGTAAATAAATGATAGGCACTTAATCTTTTAGATCAATCCAAAAATCATCAGTTTTTATAATCAAAATTAAAATAAAACATAGATTTATTTAGAGTTAAAAAAATTAATCTTCGAGTACCAAAATCATTGCTGTATTTACAGGACAAATAAAAATTGCAAACATAAATTGCCTAATTGTTTATTATGTTCAAAGAAAAGTTTAAAATACTTATGATGCAATTTCAAATCTATTTGATTGTTATTTGGCTTGAAATATTACTCCTTGGCATAAGCACAAAAGTAATTTTTCCAAATATTTAAAAATAAATTTTCCTGGAGCCTTTTTCAGAAATGAATGAAAATAAATCAATAAAATATAATCCATTATTAAATTGATAAAATTTTATTAAACTCTAAATAAGTCAGATAAGATATAACTTTTGATCCATTCGAATTTATCTTAAATGAAAAAGAAAATTTGTTGAGTCATTTGGAAATTTCCTGATTCAATGAAATGAAATGAAAAAAAAATCCTTTGATAAGGAATAGCGCAATAAATGAAAAGTATCAATAAAATTTCTAAATGCATCGTTTTCTATATTATGATTATAAAATATATTACATTAAAGAATTATGACTAAACCCAATGTGAAAATAACACAAACACATTAAAAATATACCATTTATTTAAAACATAACTAATCATCTTGATTTGTAAGTTAAAAAGCATAACATCTGAATTTACACATCTAAAATGTTCAACACCACCAAACATTAAAAAAAAGATCATAACACATGTCATTAATATTTAATAATTATGTCCAAATAACTGCTTCTCAGAAAATTAACAACTCAAAATTATACCCACATATCAAATATATATGAAGTTATTTTTAAATTAATAAATGAATGTACACAATCTAAAATGTTAAATAAAGCTTTACATAAAAAAAATTTTTTTATTTAAGCTTAACATATATTCACAATGCTTTTTGCTACAGAATTATATATTTTTATGGCAAAAACAGATAAAAATGAGTAACCTTAATTTAAATGTATGAGGATGATGACAGTATAACAAACAATAACATTAAAAAAATAAAATCTCTTATTTTAAATGCAGCAAAAATTCAGTCTTTGCTTGTAAATATATATTTACATACACAAATAATTATTTTTGATAAATGTTTAAAAATAAACAGGCTTCTAAAAAACATTATAAGAAATACACTGCTTGGCAAATATTAAAGAATAACAGATTGAAGCGAAACTGCATACTGGACAACCATAAATTCATTGATATAATTTTGTTAGAGAGTTGTATAATAAAAATCCTTGTATTTACATAAAACTTAGCATATTTGTATGGTTTCTAACTAACTGCAAGTAGCAACATTTGAATATAATTATATTTTCACAGTTGCTAATTAAATAATATTTTTTATATGTGGTTATAATTAAGCAATTTTAATAATAAACTAGAATAATTAATGTATACACTGGAATAAGTTTCATGAAGATAATAAAACAATGAGTGCAAGATTTTACTGAGAAAAGCAAGCTGGAGTTGTATAAAAATATGTTAAAACTTTCAAATGAATCGTCAAATGTGCAGAAAATACATATGTGAGCCGGGCAGTGAAAAAAGAACAGAAATATCATATTTGACCAGATGGTTATAAACCTTGTGAATGCTCTTTGGTACTCTGGTTTTAAGTTAACTTATTCATTGTAGTTAGTAATAATGATAGTCACTTTCAGAATCAAGGCAAGGATTTTGGATAACTTCTTAAACAACAAATGAGTTACTACTACAATTAATGTCCAAAAAACAGGTCTTTAGTACTAAGAAAAATATTATCTTTGGTTTATTTTTCTACTGAACAAAGAGTCAAAAATCTGTTCATGGGTATTTGCTGGCACCATAGAATATCTGAAGAATAGCAGTAATCAAATAAAGGCTTTACCTTGCCTGACTTGCTTATTTGCAAGACCTAAATCTTTGAGAACATCTTTATGATGCACTCAATAAATGTCTTGCTAAGAAACAACTTTTCTCAAGCCCCCTAGAAACCTAAAAGTCTTGAGATATGAATAAACTAATTTTCTTAAATTTTCCTCAACATGCATCACCAGTGTTAAATGTGCATCTCTCTGAAGTGATCACATTTTACAATAATGTTAAAACATGCATATTTACTCTAGACAGAACAAGTATTTTTCATAACTCTTTGCAATTATTGCAAATAATATCTGCATTTTTTTTATACTAATTTCATTTTTCTTACATACCAAGCCATTCCAATTTGAATACTAAAGAGGGATTGCTATTAAATATGTGTCAAATTTTATTTCATTACAGAATGTATATCATTAAATTCAATGAAAAATAATGCTTCATAATATTTGCCCAGCAGTGTATTATGTAAATATTGAAAAATTTATATAATTGATATATATATATATATATATATATTGAAAAATTTAACACATGAAATTGAAAGATATGAAATAAACTTAAAATCTGTTTTACTCATTAAGTAAAATTTAAAAATAATGTCAAAGAGATAATAAAATCAGCTGCAGGCACAATGATGTCTCTATGAAAGATCAATCTGCTTGATCAGTTCATATCCTGTTAGAAATTGGAATATGATATAATATATTGTTTCTATAAAGATTTTTCCTCATTCTAAATGTATGCACTAAAAGACAACTTGCAGCAAAACATAACAAGAGAGCAGATAAAATAACTAATCCATAGCCCCATGAGAGTGAGTTTGATTTGGGGAATTGTATCCAAGATCTTTCAAAACACATAGCACCAAATACACAGGCTCCAAGGAATGCAAGAAGAGCTAAAATAAATAAAATATTATACATTTTTTCAAGAAAAATGAAGAACAATATGAACAAATAATAATAATTAAAATACTTATACATGATAATGAATTAAAAAAAAATCTCAATGAAATAAAATAACTACTCAAAAATTAAGGAAGCATATGCTTGTATAGTCAACATAGAAATATATCTATATAGATAATGACAAAATATGTTTTTCCTAGAGTATCAGAAAAATTTCATAAATATGTATTGAAAGAACTACTGTTAAAACTGGAATTATACAGACTAAATAACATTTCCTAGCTGGAATTCGTTTAGGAAATGTGATTTTAAGGTTTAAAGAAATTATAGACACAGAATAAGTAAAAATTGTATAATGTACAAATTCCACTGAAATAATTTTTGGATTATTCCACTAAATAGAATATTTAATATGGTCATTATATGAATAAGATAAAGGATTGATAAACAATATAAATAAGCTTAATATAAATGGAAATTTTTTTATCGTACAGAAGTCCAAATTCAATCAGTTAGGTGACAAATCTTGAATTCACAAAATGAGAAAAAGGGTTAATGAAATAACCCCACTTTTATGCAAAAAATAATTATTTTCTAACTTTCCACCTTTACAACATTTGAGTGATTTAAAAAGTGGAAGACAAAATGCAATGGATGTTCATATCTCTTGAAGTAGCATTCAAATTAGATGGGATAACTGTCTTATTATGTAAAACCAAACTTGTGACCTATCTCTTCAAACAGCACCCTCCAAAAACCTGTGGTGATCTTATACTTAAAAATAAAAATATATTTTCATGTAATAAAAGCTGAAATTCTCTTAATCTTGAATTAAATTTTATAACTGCTATTTATTAGTAGCCAAAAAACAGATCACTTCTTAACAAAATGTTCTTGGTGATTTGAATTTCGCATTCAAATAGGTAGCAAAAAAATTTGCAGATATAGCATCAATTCCATCAAAAAAATTTCAACAGTTTTTAATAATAAATAATAATAGCAGCAATATGGCAGAAAATGAAAAATCTTTTGTGTTTGAGACAAAATTTAATGTTTCTAAAAGTATGTAACACTGATGCTTTCTTTGTGGACTTCTCAAAAATTTTAAACAAAAAAAAAAAAAATGTTTAAAACACCACTGAGCAATAATCTGACACATACATAAAATGAAGAAAACACATATAACAAAATGAAATGCAGAAGAAAAGACAAAAAGTGTCAGAGAACTTCAATTTTCAGGAATGGTAAAACATGAGAAGTTACTGAAGATCATGGACATAAAATCATTAATAACAGAATAAAGGAAGAAATGACAAAATTGTACAACTTCCAATGTTTAGACTGATAAAACACGAAAAGTTGCTGCAGAGGTTACATGTCAATGAAAGAAAATATGTTTAAGAACAATGAAGATGTTTAGTATAATGTGTGACCCTTCAAAGAGCTAAAAATGTTCTGTTTTTGCATGAGGTTATCCATTATAAGACTTAGAGAATACTGTTGCAACTGCCAAGTTTCAGAGTGTAAATATACCATGTGATCTGACAGTATTCTAAATAGGCTTGATTGAATTAAAGTTAAGAAAGCATACTGACAACTATTTGTACTATATTGTTCTGATTTCCAAGTATGTTTTCCACAAGGCATGCTGTAGTGCAGAAATCAGTTACTTGATTTATTACTTGATTATAGAGCTTTAAAGGTAACATATACATTATCATGCCTTAAAAAAAATGAAATCCCTAATGTTTGCAGCATAAGGTACAATGTGACACATCAGTACTTTGTCTACATACTAAAGATGCATTTTGAATGTAATTCTGTACTTCTAAATATACCGATTCTAGTCCACATCATCAACTCATCTCATTAGAAATATAATTTTTTTCCAAATGAATGTGGAATCATTTTGAATGCTTATTTTTTATCCTTAACGAAAGTTTGACACTACAAAAAAAAACACTGAATTTGGAATAGTCAATAAACAGAACACTTAAATAATTTTGCATTTAATCTAATAATCCATTAAGTCTTTTACCCTCAATAAACTTCATAAGACTATGGATACAACAAATATCTAAATAGAATTTATTTTGGATTATTTAGCTTGAGATCCTAACTCTTGTTACCAAAACTCTTTGCAATCAAACAGCAATAATATGTAAATGAATATTTTGCTTAAAAAAATAATGAATTTTTTTTAATTTGAAAAGGGCTTAGTTTTATTTTAACTTAACAATCCATAAAATTTCTGCAAAACATTGCATTATTAATGTTATGATATGTCATTAATCATGTTTATGAAAGTTATAAGACAATTTTTCTTTTCTGTTTTGTAACATAGAAGACAACATATCAGTATGTCAATATATATAAATACAGATTACAATAAATTCCCTCACTTGTTATATTGATGAAACTAATTATTTTGCTTCAAACTATAAAGAATGAATAAAAGAACCGTGAACATAAATATAATTATTTTACTCACCAGAAAGAGCTTCTAAAACAAAAACAAATGCAGAAATAAAAATTTTAATTTCTCTTTCTGCCTGTATTGTCATGTACGCAAGAAGGCACAGGCTGAAAGCTGACAATAAAGCAGCACATGTAGTTAAACACTGAACTAAGACAAACCATCCTGAAACAGAAGAAAAATAGCAGAATTAGAAATTTTGTTTAACAAATTCGGTTTTTTTAATAGTTACAGTAGATAGCTTCTCGAAAATACTTTTTAAAAATTATGGATATATTCATGTCTAAAGAAAAGAAATCCAGAAACTTCATAATACTCAAGATCTTACTACAAAAATATAGAAAGCAAAAAATATAGTAACTATCTTCTATTATTCAATATCTAGGATTCAACATGGAAGATTACATTACCAAAGAATGTAGTTTAATTACTATGGTACTTAAGGGCTTGTAATAAGTAATGGTATTAAACTATAATTGTAAGTTCATTTTTATCTTAAAATATTTTTACTGTGCTTTCTACTTTGATTATTATTACTACTTGATTATTATATGAAAATGGTCCCTCCAAATTTAAAACATTCTTTGGTTTTAAAATTTTTTTTTTTTTTTACACACATCATCCCATAACAGTTTATTAACCCTTTCAATACTGTGAGGATATACAAGTCCCAGATAATGTTAAAAAATTTCTCGTGCGAAAAGTATTCGCTTTTAAACTACTGCAGGGATATATATGTCCCAAGGCATTTTTTCAAATACCATATTTTCTAAAAATCTGAAATTATGTAAACAAGTTCCTTCACTTATTTACAGCACATTTAGTTCAATTATACAAAAATATCTTCACTGGCTAGAAGTTGTATTGAAAGGGTTAATTAAAATTTAACAATCAAAACAATATTCGCCATATGTCAATTTTTAAAATGATTTTTTACATTAATAATGGATTGGAATTAAAGTCACAATAATTAAAATAATGAATGTACTATTATATATATACGTGTTAGAGAATTGAAGTATTAAAAAAATATGTATGCCTATTATCAAACAGCACCCATGAATATGATGTACTAATTTTTTTTATGTTATATTGGGCATAATTAAGAATAAGTTAAAATTATTTTGTGCAAAGGTTATATTTTAAGATACATAAATGTAGTTGTCATAAAGCATAATCAAAATTATAGGTTTACAAATCATACTAGTGTGAATTCAGAAAATGATTAGCTCCCAAAATATGAAACAACTTTCTTTTAAATAATGAATTTTTTTGTATGATAAAAGTAGGAATTTTTTAAATCTAAAAATTTTACACGATAAGTTTAATATTACATATATCTGACTGACTCAACAACATTTGCAGTTTTCGTCTATTTTTCATTACTTTCCTTTTTTTTTATTCATTTCAGTTTTAACAATGAAACTATAGATAAGTTTTAACAATTATGACAGTCAAAAAGTACCTCAATGATAATTATCAGATTCCTGTTAAAAGATACTATTAATCTTATTGGCAAGTGTGTCTTAGCGATTACATTTTATGCCCACTTCAAAGAACCTTTTACCAATAGTTAAATCACTACTTAATTATAAGATTTCAGATGAGTTGAATAAACAATTTTTATTGAACAAATTTCCCTAAATATAGGAAAATATTAAATATTTAATTAGATTATAAATATCAATGCTCACAATAAATCACATAAGGTAAAAAATCATAAAACATAAAAATATATATAAGTAATATAAATATAAGCTATAAATAAATATGGTTAATTTGCACTTAGGTCCCCTACTTCACGAACTCGTGAATTTGATGAGCTTTTTTGCGCATGCTCATTAATTACTCTTTAGTTTTAGCATTTTCATTAGTCACTAATTAAGTTTCACTTTGAAATAGCGGTAAAATTTTCGCCATGGCATATGTGATTTTGAAAACTCGCCAAGTAGGTGACCTAAAGTACATTTTCACCATAAATATATACAAACTGAAAATTCTAGTAAATCAGATTGTCTTGGAAGTAAGACATCTTTTCACAAAATACAAAAGGAGAAACTGAATTGAATATCAATTGGAAAATTACATTTAAACATTCAACTTCTGCAGCACAAATGATTTTGTAAAATGAGAATTTCAGCACTTAATTCATTATCTACTTAATGATATCATGAATATTGATTTGCATGTGTATTAAGTTTTCTATAATTCAAATATATCAGAAAATTAAAAAAATTTCTCTCATATTGATAGTATAAGTATTTGTGTAATTCCATTAAAACAAAGTTTCTGTGTTTTTTTTTTTTTTAATTGGTTTGGTTATCATTTAATAATAATTTTATGCACACATGGACTATAATTAGAAACACAATTTAAAGTGAATTTCAAACCACAGAAAATATTTAAACTTCAGGGGCGCATCAAACCCACTAGATCTTAAATTGAGCTCTCAGCTGTTGAACTGAAAGCTGAAGTAATAACTATTTGGCTAGTAGCTCTGACCTATTCAGCAAAAAATTTATTTTGCTATTTATTTTAACAATTTTAAATTATATTCCTTTAAAATTAGTAAGAGAGATTGAATAAAATTTCTAAAAAAAATGCATTATTCACCTTATTTTAATATATTTTATATCTGATCAAGAGCAAATTCCTAGCTTTAATAGTTATACACTCAACAAATTTTCTATTAGTTTCATTAGATTTTTCTTAACACATTTCAAATTAAAAACTATTATCCCCCAAAGAATAACGATGTATTAACTTTATTTAAATATATTTTGACATAAGATATTATTACTTATCAATTCAGCAAGAACTTTATAATAAATCTCGTTAGAGAAACTTTTTTTTTTTTTTTTTGAAGAATTCAGAAATAGTTTCAGAACAATAGAAATAAGTTTCTTAAAAGAAAGTAATAAACTACAACTGTAAGTCCATATTAAAACATAAGAAAATTTGAAATTATCGATGTTAATTAATTTAAAAAAAAAACAATGTAGCATATTTTAATGAGGTGCATAATTTAAACCTTAGTAATTCCTAATTTTTTTCTTAAAAGTGGACTTATGATTCTACTTTCTTTACGTAATATAATTATTAGAATATAGTGCTAATTTTTTTTTTTTCAATTCCATTTACCTGGTTGTAATAAATTTCGGATAGTGTCAGATTTGTGACCATGAAGAGAATAACACCCATCAAATATGTTGTCGAATTTTAAAGAAGGGTGCTGGTATTCTTTGAAACAAATACTCCATAATCCCAAACGCACAAAATTTGAACCAGAATCAGGTTTCGATACCAACCAGTATGGACTTGACAAAGCTATAACTAATGTCAAGAACCCCAATATTGCAAAACCGAAAGCACCAAAGGTGTAAGGCGATTTGCAGCTGTAAATTTTAAATCTCATCTTTAATTAAATATTAGAGCCATAGAATTCAACACCAGTCAAAATGATAAATGTTATAATTAAAAATTGTGCTGAATACGCATTTTGTTTTTGTTTACATGTTCTTAAGCTGACTGAACTACATCACTTTATAAGAAAATAATGATTCACAGAAATCAAACGAATTACATTTATCAAAAAATAAAATTCTATGTTAGTAAATATTAGCTATAATTAATTTCTTAATTTATAGGCTCTATTAATGTTTATCAATAATTATACGTCATAATTTTCTGGACTCTGATAGATTTAAGAAATCATTTTTATTTATCCATGCTTACAATCTCAATTCAAACTTACATCATTGTTTCATAGATATCAAGAAAGTTAAATGCTGGTCACATGCTTTAGTTCTATGTCTGAAATATTTCATGTTAAAGAAACGAATGAACACATAGCTTTTCTTTAATTAGATGATTTAATGTTAATTATTATATATTTAACACAATAGTGTCATACTAGAGCTGCGCAATGATTTATTAGTAAGCAGTTTAAAATTAAGAAAAAAACACTAAAGGCAAAAATAAACGTGATGAAATAATATTAACAACCATGATTATATTCCTTTATATCCCTGATATTTCATCAAAATTCAAACTCAGATTTACTGAAAATAAAAGTTAAATGCTTGCTTTATATGGTAAGCATTTAGACTTTTTTTTTCAGTAGATCTGAGTTCAAATTTTGATAAAATATCTGAAATATCAATCTTGGTTAAAAAACCATAGTTGTTGATGTTATTTTGCCACATGAGAGACAAATGATTTTCATCCATTTATTTAATTCAATTTAAAATCACTACATTTATTATATATTAGTGATATTCCTTTGATTAAAAGTTGCCAAATAATTTAAAATGACCATGTTAATATCATAGTGAAGGAGGTTAAGGGAGTCCTACATTGACCCAACCGTCTTTCAGCTCGCACTGAGAGGTTCTAAATAGTTTCAGGGGGTAGCTAAATTTTTAGAAAGTTTCAATTTTATTTTGATTGAAATAACAATTTTATTCGGGAAAATAGGTTTTAAGTTCAGTAATTAATCGCCAGAAATAAACACGGAGCCATGAAAAATCAAATGGGGAAACGAGAAAGTTTTTAATTGATGAAAGACATGGTTATTTTATATATATATATATATTTATTTATTTATTATTTTTTTTTAAGATTTATAGAATTATATATCTTTATAAAGACATCATATACAGCAAATCTTATACATGACGAAAAACATTTAACTTTTCTCTATAAAATTTTTGGAATAATTGATCAGACCCATTTTATTTATTTCAGATATTTTTCACTTTAGTTTAATGTTATGTGCCAAAATACTTATATTGATGCTATATATTGGTTTCATGGATTAATAATTGATTCACAATTGGTGAGTCCTAATTTTTTACTGGTTGTCTTAATCAAGTTGCGTGCTTATAAAAAATTACAATAATATTGATTTAGAAAATAAATACTAATAGCATCACAGAAGTCTCATTCTGCAAGATAGCTGACTGCTCTTTTTTAAGAGCTTCAATTAACTAAGTAATTATCCAATAGGTTAAATTGCGCTTTAGGTCCCCTACTTCGCCAACTCGCGAATTTGAAGCGCTTTTTCGCGCATGCTCATTAATTACTCATTTGTTTTAGCCTTTTCATTGATCGCTAATTAAGTTTCATTTTGAAATAGCTGTAGAATTTTCGCCATGGCATCAGCGATTTTGAAAACATACCAAATAGGGGACCTAAAGCACATTTTCACCATCCAATATAAAATGAATAAATTTGCTGAATAATTTTTATTTGCATTTCTTAATCAAAGTCATATTTCTTTCTAACTTGCTTAATATTTTTTACAAAACTAACAGTATATTTGCTTGAATTCATCGAAAGTTACTTGAATTCTTTCAGGAGCTCATGTTAATTTCTGGATATTTACACAAGCGTAAAAATTTTGTTATTTATAAACTATTTTTTATCACACTTATTTCACAGATCAGTGGTGGTTCTTTGGATTTTTACCATTAAATAAAACAGATATCTTACTATTTTTTTTTTTAACAAATATACTTTTTAAAATTAATTTTATAATCTAATTTAATTTCAGGATGGAAATCAGAAAACTATCTTAAAAGCATTTAAATATAATTTATATTAAATATCGTTTGAAATATATACACATTGACTCCTCTTAACAAAGCAACTGTTTATAAAATGTCTTAAAGGATCGATCGCTGTTTTACAGTTATAATTTTAAAACATTTCTCCATAAGAGTATTTTAATTGTATTACATTTCCCTATAAATCTGCCTAGAGCTTAATTATCACATAACAAGCAGGCCAATTGGTAATAGGGGACCAACTTTTACGAAAGTTTTTACTTATTTTTTATAGTTAATTATATTCAACATTGTAGGCATCTTAACTGGTAGTTGCCACGTTTGATGGATGTATTTTCATCGACTTTTATGCTTATTAAAGCTTCACGAAAAAAATAGAGAAAGAGCCGATATATTTCATGTTGTAAGCAAAAATTATAATAAATAAAATAAACTTAAAAATGAATGAGACTAGTTACTTTTATTTTTAATTTGAGTTTTGTAGTAATAGTATATAGTCATTACAGCACGAAAAAGGTCCTTATTAAGTTTTAATAGTCAAATTTTAAAAATGGATACATTGAACCTTTTTTGAGATTGAAAATTAAAATGTCCAATTTCATTGATTAACTAGGTATCTCACTTTTGAACTCAAAGACAATCTTTCTATTAATAATAATATATTGATTTTAATTGTTTTTATTTTTGTATTACATAAATAGATGACTTATATTGCTTAGTTAAATCTATAGTCACACAATGGCTAATACCAAGCTCATTTAAATTTTTTCAGGTGTGTTAAATCATAACAATTCAAAATTATTTTATTTTTATTACGTTGCCTTAGCAGTTTATAAGATTATTCATTTCCTAAAGTTTTGTCAAGCATAAGAAAGAGTATGAAGTACAAACATTGTGGAACAGCTATGGAATCATTTTGCTAATCGGCAAAGATTTTAGTATTTATACCCTTGTTCAAATTCAATGGAAATTGAATTAAAGTAAATTTCGCAATATTTTACCACAAGCTAGATTCCATTGCAAATTCTAGGTAAAATAAAATGACTCAAATTTATGACCGAACATAAGTAAGATATGGAATTTTTATTAAAATTTATAGTAATAATTAGATTTGCGATGTGTATAATGTTGCTAATCCAATTTGAACTTATGAGCAAAAATATAGATTAAAGAGGGTAAGGTGAAATTATGGTGGTTCATGTGTGTATTCTGAATAACCCATTCCAGATCTATAATCAAATCAGCCTAACTAAATTTTTCTAGAATGTATAGTTTATGCATATTCAATAAATACTGTTATTCTATCTACTAATTTTCGTCAATAACAGATAAAGTTAATTAAATCTGCCTTTTTATGACCATATTTTTGTATAAGTTTACAAAATATTGGGAGCACTCATTATAAATATTTTGATAATGATTGACTTACTTCCAAAATAATCAATATTTTTCCATGTTTTGTTTATACATTATTTTTAAATGAATTGTCAATTCATTTAAAAATAATTAAGTTCCAATAAATAATTAATTGTCAATTAAGTTTGATAAATATTATTGATTTTAATGTGTGAATTATGCTTTCACATAGTCCATTTTTTTATTCACTAAAAAGATACATAAAAATATTTTTTGTCTTCTTGTATTACATAACTAAACAAACTGTGCAAAATAATTTTTACAAAAATTGTGCGTATACTTAAAAAAATGAATTAAAAAAGTACTTGTATAAATTTTTATTTAAAATGTGATAAATATTACAAATTATTTGATGCAACATTCTTCATCAATTTGAACTGTACATAACTATATATATGTGTGTATCACAAATATTATCTGATCTATCAGCTAATATGTGTGACAGTGCAATCATATATGAATTTGCAGTAAAGTCTGTGTCTGTAAATACAGCCAATCAATCAAATACAGTATTTGCTGTTAAGATTCTGTTAATTAAGCAAATCATAAATTTTAGGTAGTGGAAACACATTTCCTGTGTTTTAATTTAATCAATTAATGCAGAAACATTTTATTCCTATATTTCAATTACTCATAGCATCAATAAATAATATATTATAAAATTATTAAATGCATTATTTGTGTAAATTAAATTCTAAAAGAATATGAAGACATTTTCTTTATAAAAATTTTTATTTCTTATAAATATAAACTTATGTCATAAAAAACACAAAAAAGATGACACTCATTTTAAATGCATTTTTTAGACATTTAAAATAATCATACAAATTTTTAACTATTTATGATAGTTACATATTAATTTTAATTGTTTTTATTATTTAAATTTAAACAATGAAAAATACATAAAAATAAATTAAAATAAGAAATAAATTTATTTAAATTTTAATTATCACAAGTGGTGACAGTAAAATAATTTAATATTTAACTGACTCTATAATTTAACAGTTTTTACTTATTTTTAATAATAAAAAATGAAATAAAGTATATTAAAAAGTAGCTTATTGCAATTTTTATCTAAACAAAATTAATAAAGGTATTAAGTTACACTAGAAGACATTAAAAAATAATTTTAAAGAATTTATGAATTACTTTGAAAAACAATTAAAAATTTTTGTTCTCTAATTATATCTGGATAAATTTGTAATTTTTATCTTAAAAGCAAATTTTACACTGGTATCTAGAACACATGAAAATACTAAGTAACATTTTTACAGAATCAATACCAGCCACTGATGTTAATTATAATTCAACTCATATATAAATAAAATTAGAAAATAGATTGTTACATAAATATTAAAAAGAATAAAATTTCATTCAATTAACAAACAATGAAATTGATAAAAATATAATTTTTGTAAAAATAAGCTAAAAATAACCGGGATTATACTGGGAACAAATATATACATGATAATTTTATATAAATGTATGAAATATTTACCCAAATAAACAAATTTTTAAAAAAATCAATAAACCTGCAAGTGTAATCAATAAACCTGCAACTATAATTTTTTTTAAATAAATGTATAAAAAATAAACAAATATATGAAATATAAAATTTCAAATTGAAAAATTGTTATAAACTTTAATATGGACGGCATTTTACTTTCATTTTCAAACAAAATTATGTTTTTAATATAAAACATATACTTCAAAAATAAAAATGAGATTCGATAAAAACAGATTTTTCTGAGTACAAGAAATGAATGCTAAATATTACATGATTGATGCAATGTACTTTAGAGTGAAAATAGGCATCCTTTTTTCTCCTTTCAAAAATTTTAACATATAGTATACACATACACCAAAAATAAAATCTAAAACATTTTACAAACTTTAATATGGACGGTTTTTTAATTTTTATAAAAACATAATAGATTTTTGACCCCCAACATACATTTCACAAAAAGTAATATAATTATGAAATTCCATAAGAACAAATCTTTCCTTAAATAAAAAAGATATACAATATACTAATATTACAAACATGATGGAATGTTCCTTGTACTGAAAAAAAGAATTATCTTTTTTTTTTTTCTATCAGCAATCACACTTTTGTGTGAGTTTGTTCCATGTGATATGCAACATGGTGGTTTAAAGCATCTTCTCGTTTCTTGGCTTTTCCTGCTTCAATAAAAAATAAAATTGAGCAAATAAAAATAAAAAAAGATCCAACAACACCAAGTGCGAATGACCAAGACAAATAGTTATGATCTGGATCAGGCATCCAATTTCGTCCATCACCATGAATGCCAAAGATAATTACAGCTATGACACAACAAACAGCTAAAAAATAATTGAAAACAAATAAATATGGTATCTTTCAAAACATTTACAAATTTAGCACTTATGGGATACATGCACTTATCTCAACTATAAAACATTCAGTAAATAACACTTTATACTATAAATACTATGATAGAAAGATCAGTAATATTTACAAAATTAATATGGAAAAATGAAAAATGCTATGATTAATTAATAATGAGGGAGATTATTAAACAATATTTCAAGATAAAATTTTATTCAATAACTTTAAGTTGGTTTTCTAAAATTAATAAAATCTTTATGGCTGTAACTGATTAATTTTTTCTTTTGAGCAATAATTATTTTTATGCAATGAATATACATATGAAATTAATGTAGTGATGACAGTAAATTTTAATCTATATATATATGCAATTACTTTTAGAGTATGATATGAATTGTCATATCTATTTTCACAATTCTATAATGTGTATGCCCATTTCTGATGTGTTAAACAAACAAAGCAATTTAAATATTAATATTTTCAATGGACATCTAAATATATTAGCTGAAGAAATTAATTCATGGAGAACACTTAAATCAATAACTTTATGAATAATGCTTAGTTCCTCAAATCCTATTCATAGCAAATGATTTGCTGTAAAGTGAACAGTGGAATTTACAAGTCTACTTCTGTAAGTTCCACAATGTCCCAAATTTGTATTGGGAAGTGGAACAGAATGTAAATGAAAATTTTTAAATAGTGCTTGGTTGCCAAAAATGATTGATTGGCTTGAATCTGCAATTCTCAAGCAAATTTTACTTACACAGCTAATCTATCAAAAAACATTTTGATTTATTTCTAGTTAACTCTTTTATTTTTTTCAAAATTTAAAGCCCTCAAAAGAATCTCTATGGAAATATTGAAGATAAAAATGTCAGTGACAATGATCTTAAGTTCATTTTGAAAGACATAATCATTTTTTTTAAATTATGTATTGGGAATTGATTAAATTTTTATATTACTTGCATTTAAAATACTTCCATTATTAAAGTATGATAATAAAATGTACATAGACTATATAAGATTATAATCATGATTTGTTTGAGGGTGTATTTTAATTTTCCCCCTAATTTTGTAAATAAAGTGAAATACTTCAGTATTACCTGCAATCATTGTGAGGATAGCAATAAGTCGAATCACAAAAACTTCTTTTTCTGGAGTCATACATAAATGGACAGCTAAAATTAATATGCAGCTGACAAGAAGTGCTGTGAAACCAATTGTAAAAAATACTTGAACTGCTATAAAGAAAGCTGTAAAAGACAAATTTATCAAATTATTTAAAGTTCATAAGAACAAATTTAATGAATGGTAAAGATAAATTATGAACAAATTAAATTAGCAACTACAATGCTATTAAATTGAAAAAATGTTTCAAATGATTTTGGATTGTTATTTTTTATTTGTAATAGAACAAGAAAGGAGGCAAAATGAAAGTAATACTTAAAATTTAAAAGAAAAAAAGAGATTTTGTTCTCATATTATTAAATAATAAGTGAAATTTCATAAATTATATTACTTTAACTATTTTAAATTCATAACAAAAGCAATTTTCATGTAAGATGATTTGGATGAAATTAGCAAGTAAAATTAGATATAATTTATATTTATTTGCGACAAAGTGATACTTTGAAGCAAAATTAATTTTGATTTACATCAAATGGCTAGAAAATTATAAATTTATACAATGGTATTAAAATTTTAGGATAATTTATACTTTCTTCAGTATGGCATATTTACAACCAAAATATTTTTAATAGTAAAATAATTTAAATTAATTTTTACTACTTGAAAATATAATATAAATAACACAATCTGAACTTAATATCTAATAGCAAACTATTCTATAACATTATTATATGATATATTAACAACACAAATTTTGTTTTGTTAAATTTTATAAAATTAAATCTTGTTTCTTGCTAAGGGCTAAGCCTCTGCTCAGCTATTCTCTTCGTTAGTTCTTAGTTTTCTTTGAAAATACACGCATCAGATGGATCACAAACTGTTAGTTATGTTCAATTTTATTTAACTTTATATTTGTTATCCCAATTAAGTAATGATGAAAACTATTTAAAGCTGGTGCAAGTAAACTGACATTCTTCAAGTTTTATTTTTTTATGTGCTTTTTTGTTAGACAACAGTTTTGATTGCTCTTTTCTAAAAATAAAAAGTCTAATATTTTCACCAAATTTACCTTCACAATTTCTTTGGAATGATTCTACAAAATTTTTGATATTTTTTGATTTGGTATACATTAAGAAGGCTATTTTAATTTTTTGTTAACATTCAGCATTTATGACAGGACTTTGAGTTCACACAAATTAATTAAATATCAGGAATCTACAGGGCCTATTTTAGCAAAGGGGGAAATGAAAGCTTCAATAGATGCATTTATTTAAGGGGCTTAAAAAATTCCATTTAACAATTTGTTTTAAAAACTACATTAATTATAAACTAAAAGATATATTTTTGTTTTCCTAATTGTGTGTGTGTGTAATATACAAAGCAATAAATAATAACTACTCACCAATAATCTTATTTAAGTAATGTTTTGAATTTTTAAGAAATAAATGAAAGTAATATTTCTTAAAAATTCAAAAGATTTCATTCAAAACATAGTTTATGAAATTTTTATTGCTTACATTATCATAAGACATTAGTGTAGCTACCTATATTCAAAACTTGAATGCATATTGTTACTTTTATTTCCTTTATTAAGAGAAAATCTCGATGAAATTAATAAGAGCCTAATATTATGAAATCTTGTCTTTTATGACTGATATTATTTTGATGTGTAAAGTGTAATGTGTGTAACAAAAAGTTGAAAAGGACTTTTCTAGTTTTTAAACATAGACTAAAATTTTTAACACAAAAATAAAGGTTTTTTGTTAAATTATTATGACATTAATCTTTTGAAAGTGGCCACTGGATTTTGTAATCTGGACTTTATAATTATGCAGCTGAGTTTAAAAAATGCTATTTAGATACTTTTTAAATAATTAAAGAAAAAAATTGAATTATTTTCAATGTAGTCAAAATAATTCAATATTTTCTCAATCAATAGTCAATTTTATTTTATTTTTATTTATTTTTTTTAACAGACTACATTTTTTTTATTGCAATTATGCATTTCACAATATATAATTTCAGCCAATGTTCACACCTAATGATGAAATATGTTTATTTTGTATAGTACAAGATTTCTAAATAATGAAAGGAGTTTACTTACGTTGCTCGATGAAACCTCTTAGTTTTTGGTATTCGTCAGTTAGAATCCACCGACACCCAGCATAATACTTTTTTAATGCAAGGTCACTGGGATCGTGAAAACTCCTAAAACAAGTTTCCCATAGACCAAGTCTAACAAATACAGCCCCATAGTGTCTCCGATCAGAATTTAACCAGTAAGGAGTTACAAATGCAATGAAAACAAACACAAAGCAAAATGCAGCAAATCCATTTGCTGCTATCCTCACTGAACTAGATTTAAATCTTGCCATATTTTTATAAAAATATACACATTTACTAGAATATCATACGTAAAATAATCTTCTTTAATGAAAAATACATCTTTTAATAAGAATAATATTATGCGGTAAACGTGGATTCGAATATACTGGGTGTGACCATTTCAAAATTCGATCGTGAAGAACGTAAACAACATACCGAGTCAACCATTTCTATGACTACAAGGTATGATGCGTGCGCATCTGATGGAACACCTGGAAAAAAGTTTTTTCCAAGATTATTCTTGCTTTGGCGACATAACGCCATTGGCGATGAAAATGAGATGGAAAGAAAGGAATGAATAAACTTATATGGTGAAAAAAAATTTTATCATTATCTTACGTTCGCAAACAAAGGTGGTATCTGCTCGAGTCTTTCTACAATTTCTAGATGTGTGCATGCTATCATTTTTCGATTATCCTTTTTTTCATGATTTAAAAGTAATTGTCGCACAAAGCTCCAAAATTATCAGCCATAACATTTTCTATTTTATTTAAGTGCAATTATTCGTACATTTATTCTATATTTAGCCACAACCAGAAAAATACCTGGTGTTCTGGAAAATTTGTATAGTCATTCTTTATTTTACGGAAATATTCTTTTAAGATTTTTAAACAACATAATTGTTTGAAAAAAGAAAATTTCAAGCATTCTGTGAGATTATTATTTTCTTGGTTAAAAAGGAGGTAAAAATTTGTTTGTTTAAACATGGCAAATAAATCATATTTAAGACTTTTCAAGTTTAAAATTAATGAATTTATTATGGAGTTATTTCTTCAAAGATTTTTTAGAAAGCAATTTGCTACCTAAAGTTTTATATCTATAGTTTCTAAATTCCTTGCGGTAGAAAATATTTAGATAAAAATGGTTTTATTGAATTTCATTATTCAAATTAAATGAAAATTCTAATACAATGAAAAAAATATATATGTCTCAAAATTTTGTGTTTTTCTATATGCAGAAATATTTCAACTCACATTTTAGGTCTTAACGATATTAAAAGTTTATGAAAAAATTATTTTTTTCTTTAATGTAATTTTATTAAAATAAAACAGTCCATGGAAAGAATATATTTTATTAAAATATGTGTGGTAATTTTCTTTATATTACAAAATCGTCAATTCGTGATACCTTTTGCATTATTAAAGCAAACTGTAATGTCATTACTTATTTTGTTTTTCAAAACTGGATATTCATTAATTTTTTAATAAAATTACGTATCCTCAAGAAAGAAAAAAAAATTCCTTCTTTATCATTATTATTATTTATCAGAGAAAAGAACAGTTATAAGACGTGAGTTTTCTAGTAATCATTCAAATAATCTAATATTTTTTTTTTTTTAAAAAAAAAGAATTTGTATTAGTGTATTTTATTCTAATTAAATATAAGATTTTTTATTTAATTTCGTACCATTTTTCTTTGGTTACTAAAATTTATTTACGATTTTTTTAAAATCTACAAATATGCTTTTTCGCTTGTTTATTTCTAAAAAAAAATGTTTTTCTGCATGGTTGTATTAGGCTTCACCGTAAACTAGAAAATATGTATCTTTGAAATTAAGAGCCTTAGGTTCGATTACAGCCTCTGCTGAACAACAGATAATCGACACTTGCACTTTTTGTATACACATGTATCGGATTCGATGTTTAAAAAATTTTCAGAATTGTGAAAAAGATTATTATGGATGAACATTTCACTCGGAATTCATTTCAATGCGAATGAAAAGGTCTAGCAATTTTCAATTGTTAGGCTATTTAAAATCTAATGACTTCCCGTGTAAGAATATTAATGACGAGGAGATGTAGAATATATTTGAGAGATAACTCCTTATTTTCTATTGAAGCATTCATACATTTTTTTTTTATTAAAAAAGGACTCAAGAGGATAAAAGGACTAAACTTTTATCCTTTCTTTTTACTATTTTTTCGGTCTTTTCATTCTTTTTAGTTTTGTCATACATTTATGATAATTGATTTTTTTTTAAAATTCTTTGCAGTGCAAAGTTCATTGCCGAAAAATTTCTATGTTTGTTTTGTAACAAATTTGTAACTCTAGTTTTTATACTTTTTCTTCGCTTTTTTTTTTTTTTTTTTTCTATAATCAAGAGTTTGTGTAACTTTAGAATAAATATATCACATACAGTCAGACAGAGGAATTGAAACTCAATCCACCTATAATGAAATTAAGTATTGATTAGCCTTAAGATTAATTGCAATGATTACAAGATCAGATCAAATGTAGAAGTCTAGAAGTATGTACACATTTTGAAAGTTAGTACTTCTTTCTTAAAAATTTAAAATTCTAAAAATAAGTACGTTTGTGAGTCAAACCCTGAATCTGGTTTGGAGACTAGGATTTCACTACAAATAGTGATCACATTATACGAAGCAGTGTCCAAATTAAGATCACATTTTTTTCCATGAGCGTTTTATTATGTATACTAGAGATTTACCTATATGCCATGTTATCTAATTTTTGAATGTCGTAGCCATAAGAAGTATAATGTATTTCAGTAATTTAAAGGCACTTAAAATTAAAAATTCTTAAAAATACATATTTCAAAAAGAAAGTTAAAATTGACAGTCAAAAAGAAAGATAAAAATATCGCATGATAATTTAACCTCTAATGGAATAAGTTTTTTCACTTCCTTCATTATTTTTCAATTAAATTATCCTTACTTATAAGTTCCTCAATTTTTATCACTTCCTGTCGTTAATTGGTAGCATTTTGTTTTAACTTCTCAAAGTTTATCCGATTCGTAGAATATTGATTGTTGATTTAAATACCATCGCGCGAAATAATAACCAAAACAATGAACCGCAAACATCTTATATCTGACCCCTTGATCAGGAATTAGCACTGTATATAGAAATGCAACATTTCCGTTTTCATTTGTGTGGGGAGAAAGGTCAGTAGGCCAAGGACGAAATTCTCTCCCAGTATGTTAATGGCATTTCGATTGTTTTCCAGATCGGAAGTGTTTTCTTAACCCTGATTTGGAACATATTGTTTTACAGTGTCAGATGTATTTTTTTTTAGATATTCAATTTTACTGTTTAACTATGGAGTAAATGTTGAGTAAATTTTGCTTATTTTTATAATTTATAAGATGCTATACTTTTC